>JAQIVE010004268.1:0-14871 GCA_034698285.1 Sminthurinus bimaculatus | reverse complement strand
GTTTTGAAATTCGGTTTTTAATGAGGTTTTAAAAATTGTTCCACCTAGACGTTGGGGAATCCCGCCAAAATATTTTTGATTTCGATGTCATTTTGTAGTAAGCTATTTAGGAAAAAATTGGGAGGCGGGAATTTTGAATTTTACGTTGCGTTATGGGAAAACATGGCATTTTCAAAAAATCCCCATTCATAGATGGCGCTGAATTTCAAGAAACAAAATTACACGTATCCGCTAAAAAATGATGAAGTTTTTTTAGAAAAATAAATTGGCGCCAAAATTCAAATCTCAACGGCTTTCCCGAGTAGCTCAATATTTGACCTTGCGTGACCCCGAGGGCAGCGCCACCTGGAGCCTGGTTGATATGCCGAAAAAAACTTGGGTCTTTGGTCTACTTGCTGCTTTTTACCCCTAGTTGATATTCGCAGTGGTTCCTGAGATATGAGTGTTTACTTTCCCGATGTACCTACCTTGTGGATCACCCTGTAGCTCTACAGCTTTGTAAAATAACTCCACCGTTTTTTGAAATGTAAATAAGTGCATAAAAATTATGCATAATTTTGATTTTACTTTTATTTCACTAAATTGCAGCTAAACACAAATCCCTTTGAAGAGTCCGTCCAAACCTGTGAGCAGACCCTGGACAATGGAATCATCCGACAGGTCAAGTGTATTGAGACTCATCAATCCAACACTCCGAGTCAGGTGGAAACCGACATCAAGACCAGCATTTCAGTCAGCCTCACTCTTGTCGATAGCAAGAAGGGAGTTTCGAAAAAGGCTCTGCCTCAAAACCTCGTCAAGTCTTCCATCTTCTTTGACTTTGCCGACTCCTCCAATGCCGCCCGTCAAGCCCAGGCTGAGGTCACTGTTCGGGAAATTCTCGAGCGCCTTTGTGACAACATTCAACCCGATGGCTTCACCTCTCAAGTTCCAAGTCAACTTTTGAACCTCAAGAAAGCCTTTGCCCACTTGTCAAAGGATGACACCCAGAAGATCTATGGGGAGATTGAAGGGGGTTCCCTTTGCCCCGCACAAAAGGCCAAGTTCCGGAAAGTTTTCTTGGATGCCGCCGCCTTCTCTGGAAGTGATGGAGCCATCGCTCTCCTCTCTCAACTTTATAGCAAGGGAGAATTGGACAAGGTTAGCAAGCGCTATTTCTATCTCTACACAACTTTTGCCCCACGACCCCATGAAGTTGCATTGGAGTCGGTTCTTCCTCTCATTACCGGAAGTGGTCAAGATGTGAGCAAGAGACTGCTGCTCGCCGTATCTGGACTGGCCCATCAGTATTGTAAAATTACCAACCACAACTGTCTTCAAAACTCGGCTTACTCCGCGGTTGTCGACCGAATTGCCGAGATTGCAAAGGAAAATTGTCGGGCTACTGATGAAGGTAAATTGAAAATTGAAATTTAAAAAATTCACTCATTTTGTATTGTTTAGCTTACACATTAAATATTTTTACTTTTAAATTTTTAGACCGAGTTCGTGTGGCCATTGCTGCCTTGAACGCTCTTGGAAATACAGACCAGCTGACTGAAAAAGCAGTTTCCGCCATCTCAACTTGTCTTGATGCCAGCAACCGAGTTCAAGTCCAAGCCTTGGACGCCTTCCGTCGTGACCCTTGCGAGCCCGAATTGAAGAAGCAAGCTCAACGTATTTTTGGAGACAGACAAGAAGCCTCAAATGTCCGAATTTCAGCCTTCCTCGCCAACCTCCGGTGTCTTCAACCCAATGATGCCCGGAAAATCCAGGCTGTTCTTGATGATGAAGAATCTGTTCAAGGTATTTTTTAAGCATAGGTACAATATATTTTGAAAAAATTAAATTGAAATAAAATCAATATGTAATTATGTATTTTTTTTACAAATTTTAGTCGGTGGCTTCGTTCAATCTCAATTGAAAAATTTGCTCAAGAGCAGCAGTCCTTCGACCCAAACTCTAAAATCCGCGGCCCGTCAACTCAACCACAACCTCAAGTGGCCAAAGGAGTCTCGAAAATTCTCCAGCAACTACGAGTCCTCCCTCTTCGTCCCAACAGCCAATTTGGGATACAGCGCTGAGGGCAACGTCATCTTCTCCAAAGAGTCCTTCATCCCCCGTCAACTCTCGGCCAACTTGACCCTTGACATTTTCGGTCACTCCTACAACGCTCTCCAAGTTGGAATCTACCTGGAGAATTTCGACGCCATTCAAGAATCCGTTTTTGGCCCACATGGAGAGTTCCCCGCTGATGAAGAGGTCTCCTCTAAATCCGTGATAAACTCCATCTTAAAGAGGGCTCAAGGTTCTCGATCCCGACGAGCTGTCCCTGGACCTGTCCAGTTGGACCGAAACGGACTCCAGGCCATTCAGCAAAAGGTTAATAGTGCAAGTCAAGATGCTCCAGGAATTAGCGATGCCGTCATCCGAGTTTTTGGAACCACCGTCTCCGTCCTCTCCATCAACACGGAGCGAGCTCCTCAAGTTGCCTCCAACGTCCGCTCCAAACTCGAGACCTATGTCAAGGGCGCCCTGAGAAGTTCCAGCAAGGACATTGACTTTGTTCAACCCCTCCTCTTCCTCAACGTGGAACTTTTGAGCCCCACCGTCGCTGGATTCGCCCTTTTGGACACCGCCGAGGCCACGACCATCCCTCAACTGAAGTATTTAAAGGACTACAAATCTCCCAGTGAAAACGGAGGAAAGTTGGATTTGGACCTCAAGATTGAGAGTGATGTGGCCACGACCCTGAGAGCCAGATCCAGTGTGGTCGGAGGTCCCTTCGAGCAGGGACTCGAACTCGAGGCTAACCTTCGAAGTGGCGGCGCCGTCAACTTTTTGGTTCACCGAGACGAAAAACGATTCGAGGCCAAGGTCACTTTCCCTCATGAGGCGGTGAGACACTTGGAACTCACGACGAATGTTGTGTGGACTCAGAGAACTCCAGGAAAGCCCGAGAGGAAGGCTGACTTTAGACCGAGTATCCAAGTTATGCCCCAGTAAGTGGAAAAAAACTATAAAAAACACACTTGGAGCATTACCCATTTATTTTTTGTAATTTAAAAAAAATGCTTGTTTGTCTTTTAGACCTGAAAAGTGTGAGGACAACACATTAAACTCACTGTTGGGGGCCGTCGTCGGCCTTCAAGTTTGCGTGTCATCCAATATCAAGGGTGGCAGTGATGAAAAGGTTTTGTTCAGTGGCAAACAATATTTCTATGGAAGACTTCAAAAGATCCAACCGTCCATGGAAGGCTATTCCATCGTTTTGCAAAAAGAAAAAAGTAAATTATAAATTATTATCTACTTATATCGGGAATTTTTACGAAAAATGTTCATTTTTGGAGAATAATTTTGAATAATTTTGAAAATAGCAATAATTGTGAGACGTAGTTAAATGCTTTGAAAAATATTGATTTATAACTTGCATTTATTATAAACAACTCTAGGTGCAACCTCTCGCAGCTACGAGCTCACTTTGGACACTCCTGGTTTACCCAACCGAAAAATTTCCCTTACTGGTCGCAGCGTCGACGACGCCGACGGCAGTCGAAAACTCACCGTAGAACTCGAAACACCCTCCAAGGCTGTCAGTGCCAAATTTGACTGTAAGTCGAAAGGTTTCAAAATACACACATCATTTTTCGTAGCGTTTCTAGGTTCTAGCGTTTAAGTTTTTTACTTTTGCATTATTTCAAAATACGGTTTTTTTCCAAAATATAGATGAAAGAACCAACTCGGAGTCTGAGAAAGGAATCCATGCCAAACTGACCCTTCCCACGGCGGTTGTCAGTGTCCAGGGACGAGTAAAACTTACTAAATCCGGAGACAATGAAATCACTTATGAACCTCTTCTCTCCCTCGAATACCCGGGCAAGAAGGACGGCTCAACAAACACTCTCAAGTTCCTCTCGGGAAAAGTAATTCGACAAAAGGGTAAAAGTCTCAAATTCGACCTTGCCCACGAGCTCCCCGACACGGACCTCGTCTCCCCCTTGGACATTTTCCTTAAGGGAGCTGTCGAGGTGTCCCGAAATGGCAAGGACTTCAAGTACCAACTGGAAGGGATCGAGATCGGAGCGAGAAGTCGGGGTCAAGATGGAGCCCCCACTCCCGTCCTCGTTTTCAACGGTCATGCTCAGCGTCGAGGCAGCCGCTATGAATCGGATGCGGATGTCAAGTACGGCATGGACTTGGAACATCATCTCACAGCCCACGATGTCGCGGTGATAGAGCCAGGTCACGTTAAGTTGCACACACAGGTCACTTCAACCCGGGTCTTTTTCCTCAACTTTGACGCCAAGGCGGACGTGCGGCGGGACAAGGAGGCAGGAACCTACTCCAGCGAGTACAGTCTCACTTATGGACCCAATGACCGTCCACAATGGGTTTTGGCCTCCAAATCCAATGCTGTCGTCCTGACTGCACAAAACTTTGATGTTCAAAATGAGCTTACATGTAAGACGTTTATAGTTGAAATTTTTTATAAGATTGTAATATTTTAGTCTCTTTAAAAAAAAATTTAATTTTAATGTTTTTTTAAAAATTTTCCAAATTACAGTCAATTTCCCCGTGAGGAACAATCCCGCCGAGGCCTACAATATTAAGGTCAAGTCCCACGTCAAGAATGTTGTGGGCGAAGAGCAAATCGTGGACTTGCAGTATCTCTCTGGAGACAATGGAGCCAAGGGAAAGGTCATTCTGACCTTCCACAGACAGGCCGCCAAAAACAACGACTTTGAACTCCGTGCTGTGGTAAGAGAATTAAATTGATCCAAGTTATTTGAACTTACGAAAATGTAATTTAGAAAAATTTCCCACTTAATTTTTATTATGAAGTAGATTTTTTAAAAAAATATTTTTTGTCCAGGTGCATTGTCACAAAGTAAATGGAGAATTGACGCACACCCGAAAGACGGCAGTTGGTGCTGAAATTCCAAAAGGCTACACATCATCCCACCGTCATGAGACCCGCGTTGTCAGCGCCAGCATTGGACTAGATGAAACCAAATTGGTCACCGTCGTCAACATTCTCAATAAGGAAGAGAAAAAGGGACTGTCAATCCAATCAACACTTACCACATCATCTGGACGAAAACTCACGTACGTACTTAGATAATACTGCATAATAAAACGATACTTTTGACTTTTGACCGTCGGAATTAAAATGAAGTTTCAAAGACATTTTTTTGTTTTTTGCGTCGAGGAGAATTAATTGAATCAAATCTACTACTTCTGCTTTATTTTGAAATCATAGTTTTGACGCTGCAGTTAGATCCGCAGACAAATACCAAGCGAAGATCAAGGTGACTGCTGATGGTACTGAGCTTGCCCTTCTTGAAGCCTCCGTCACGAAATCCCAATCCCCGGAAATTAATATCAAGAGCGTCGTGGGCAACACCTGGGTCATCACTTTGACCCGAGAGCCCAAGGGAGAGGGATCCGCGGTTACCAAGTTGGATGCCGACATTCTGGTCACGGGACGACAAGTGACTTTGGATGTGACCCGAAGTCGTCAGGGTGATGTTCGAACTCTAGACGCCGACTTGAAGTGGGATGCCAAGAGGGATCCAAGCAAGTCCATCCAAGTCCACAGTGTCACCGCCATTCGTCAAGGGTCAATTCTCATCGATTCCAAGCAAGTGCAGATAATATTCAGACATTTTTACCCAGTAAAATTTTTCAGGTCAAATATTTTACGTCACGGTTTTAAATTTTAAAAATTATGAAATCATTATCCAGGAACGACATCACAGTGGTTGGAAAGAAGGTCCAAGTAAATCTAGATGCCAAAATCCCCACGGAAGTCAAGCACGGAGAACATTCAGTTGCCTTAACCTTTGTGACCTCGGACAGTCGGGAGTTTGTCATCGGCTACAAAAACGATTTGGACATCACTCCAGAGGCCAGAAAAAGTCAAGGACAACTCAGTCTCAACCTTCCTAGTCAACGACTCCCTGTTCAGCAGTCATTGATCAAGTGGACCGTCCGATCGGTCAATCCTGACCTTCCCCGACTTATCTTTGACATTAGTGCCGACGTCGAGGTCAACGCTGAGGGAGAGAAAACTTGTACTGCCGCCGTCCAACTCACTTCCAGCAAGGAAAACGATCGCCGAACTCTTCACGCTAAGGTATAATTTCCTAAATTGATTTTTTGTAAAAAAAAATGATGATATTTTGACAAACATTTTTCATAATTTTCAAAAATGTGACCTCAGGTCGATGTCCGACACCACTCTGAGCCCCACGTTGTGGACGCTACATTTACCCTTGGACGAAAGTACTTAAAGACCAAAATCGCAAGTCAGTGTCAAGGACGAAACACGGACATTGAGCTCGAGTATGACCGCTCCCAATCCACCGAAAACCACCGAATCCGAAATGTCAAGTACCTCTTTGTCAACTTACCCGGGGTCACCAAGGCTCAGAGAATCGAGGGAAGCATCACCGAGGACTTTGAATACAATGATATTCGATCATTTTCGGTAAATAGATTAAAATTTCCACTAAAGTTTAAAACTTTTATGCTGACCTGGATGCATTATTGAGGTCAAAATTTTGTTTTGATACACTTTTAGCTGAAAAAGAAACATGACCTTGCCCTTGACGGAAAACCCGCCCTCAACTATGAGTATGCTGTCAGCATTCAGAATGGAAAGCTGGTTGCCACTGCTCTATTCAACTCCAAGGGTCAACCCGTACTCAAGCTAAATTTGGACGGCACGGTCAATGCCGAGCTTGTTGATGTCCAAGGAAAGGTCATCCACAGTGGAGATCGTAGTGTCCAAGTCGCCGTCCACGTGGACCGCACCAACCCCTTGAAACACTTTGAAGTGTCTGCCGAGGGAACGAATCACGGCTTCCTCGTCAAGCTTGAAAATCCCTCGGGCAAAACCGTGTCGGTCAAGAACCACGTGCGCTACCTGGATGCCGAAGGTCACAAGGGTGTTGTTGAGGCGGACTTTGACCTCTCCGAGGCCGATAAGGTCGTTTCTCTTGCCCTGCTCAAGCAGCACGAAGGTCGTCCGGATTCCAAGCTGACCCTTCGTCTGGCCAAGACTGGAGAAGATACTTATCAATTTGGAGGTGAGGCCAACTACCGTGGAAAGGTCGTGGGGGCTGATGGGAATGTCAAGAAGGCTCCAGGAGTCTTTGAGGGATCCGCCAATGTCAACATTCTTGGAAAGAAGGGCTCTGCCGAAATTAAATTGGGCGTTCAGGGCACAAAGAGAAAGTTGGCCATTTTGGGAGGACCTGAGGGACAAGTCCATAATATTATCACGTATGTGAAAAGACAAATCACAGGATTTTAAAACTTAGGTCACAGGTCATCTATTTTTATTTACAATAATTATTACTGATGTTTTTATTTTTCAGTTTGGACTATGTCAAGGAAAGCACGGGCACTCAACGAACCTACGACGGAACCTTTGCCACGGAACTTCCAGCCCTCGTCTTTGCGGACGCGGGTGGTGAGGTCAAGGGTACCTTCCACTCCACCCTTGACAAGGGTGAGGTCAAACAGTTCAAGCACACTGCCGAGTTCTCCCTTGAGCCCGCTCTCAAGAGAGGGTCAATCGACCTGGACTTCCTCCTCAACAACAATGAGCTCCTCGCCTCGGCCGCCGGCTCCATTCACCTCAAGGACCAATCCGAACAATTCCGGTCCATCCAAGTTAATGTCAAGCGCGAGCCCGGCACCCTCAACACCCTGTTCAAGGTTCTCCGAAGAAACAATTTGAACGCCAGTGGTCAAAACCGAACCTACGGTCTCATCTCCGAGACCAAGGGAGTGAAAGGTCGCGAGTTTGATCACACGACCAAGCTCGTTGTTGGCGACGAAAATTCCGATAGTTTGTCTGTCCACGTTTATGGAAAGACTCAAGGTGGAGATGGCGACTGTGAGGGCGGACTTGACCTCAACTTGCCCAAGAGGACGGTCAGTGTCTCAGCTCAAAAACGAGGTGGTCGCGAGTTTGAAGTGTCTGCCTGGCTGGACAAGAAGAATCACCCAGAGCAAAAAGTCAACTTGGCCGTGGAATATGAAAAATTGAAGAATGCGGATGGAGCTCAAGGATACTCTTATAAGGCCAGTCTTAGTCACCCAACTTTGGCCAAGGTATGCGAGAAAATCCCAATTTTTTACTAAATTATTAGTTGATTTAATTTTGAGCGAGTAATTTAAAAAAAATTCTATTTAAAAAATCAGGCTCTCGTAGTCAAGAGGAAAGTTGTGAGACTCGGCGAACTGACTCTTCTCGACTCTACCACTGAACTGGACGTTTTTGAGGACTCTAACAACAAAATTACGATTGTGGCTCTGGCAAAATACACCGATGCAAGCAAGGAACAAGTCCACACCACTCTCTCCATCAAGTCTGACGTAAGGAACACAAAAATGTTCAAAATTTCAGCAGAGGAAACAATCTTATAAAAATAAAAAGTACAGTGGGATTTTATGAAATGAAAAATACATCGTTTTTTTTTGTTTTTCTAGGGTCTGGGTCTCTTCGTCGAGGGCGAAGGTGACATCAGAAAGGAGCCCGGAAATCCCGCCGTTGCCAATTTGCAGTACTCGTATAAGAACCGAAACGGAGAGCTCAAGTCAAGAAAGGCTGAACTCGTTTTGGGACGTGAGCATCAAAGTATTTTGGTAAGCCCACTTTTCCTTGCAGCTTTTACATAGACTTTTATGTAGATTTATTTAGGACAAGGATTAGCCAGCGAGAGCAAAGTATTCGCCTTGTAGTCCAGCATTCAACTTGCCTGTCTGTCTGTACTGTGTGACAGAGACAGGAGCTGATGCTGAATGCCGAGGGAAAACTACAGAAACAGCAATACCAAAATCGACACCAAAGAAGTGTTCATCGTCCTCGTGCTCGTCCACGATCAAAATCACAATCGCCTGAACGAAAAAATCTAGTTTCGCCTCTCGATTCCTCCTCTTCTTGCTCTTTCATTTCTCACAATCACCGCCGCCCTTCTGACATCAAAGATAAAATCCACAAGAAAAAGCCCCAATCATCAACATCAACCTCAAAATCAAAATCAATTTTACCCACCGACAACCTTTGCACCCGCTTTTTACACTTTCACTATACAAACTGTCTCGTTTTGTTCAGTGCCAATAGCTTTCTTTGCTCTCCGATCCATCCGAGACTTTGTAGCGCTCAGTGGATTTTTTTTTCGTCGATTACAATAAAACCGATAGATAATACGTCTCAAATGAGCTAACGTCATTTTTGCTACATTATACATTATAGAAATGATAGAATTAAATAGTTTTCAACAATTTTTTACTTTTTCATAATAAACAATACTACAAAAGAATCATAGAAATAAAAACCAACAGATTTTTCTTCATTATTTCTTCCGTCCCGTCTTTTACTTAAAATGTGCTTATGCAAAGTATAAAACTGGACCTTAAAAGATAACCAAGCTGTCCATTGTATTATTATTTTAAGGTGGGTGACAGATCCAACCCCGAGCTTTTGCTGTCCCGAAGCATTCGCTCCGAACACCGACGCCGCCGAAGCAGCAGCGATGACAACACTATTGACGTGAGGTATGAAATCCACCTCCCAGGAATGAAGGACACCCGACTCGTGGACCTTCATCTTCATGGCTCTGCCCCTCCTCACTTGAACATCAAAACTTTTACGAGTGAAGCCGGACGATCCTTTGAACTTGCCGTCGGTTTCCCCACGGAGAGACAACTCCTCCTGGGCGTCTACCGAACCCTCAACAACCAGCAGAGGAAGTTGGCCGAGCTCAGCGTGGCTCTCAATACCACTCAACTCTTGTCTGTTAAGGCTCGATGGGATCTCGAAGTTATCAAGGAAGTTTTGGTATGTACCTAGTTTAACATATTTTAAAATTTTAATATTTAAATTTTCGAAAAACTAAAAAACTTATTTCTTTTTAAAAAAACAGAAAACTGCCGCGGAAAGATTTGAAAACACCAATGAGGGCGTCCACGCCACCTCTGAGGCGTACGTCAACGAGCTCTCTGCCGATATCCAGCAAACCCTGACCAAGGTGGCCGAGGCCCTCCCAAAATTGGGCCCCCTTCAACAACACCTTAAAACTGAGTTGCAGGAGATCAAACAAGAGTGGCAAGAGGACCCCGAGTCACAAGCCCTGTCCGAGTGTGTCAAAGCCATTGTGGCCTCAATCCGATCCTCCGCGGAGCCCATTCAAAAGCTCCTCCAGGTTTTGGCAGATGCCCCCGAACAGTTGAAGAAACTGGCTGAACAATCACCGGAGCTCGTTAAGGCCTATGAAAAATTGCTCAAGGCATTGAAACAAGCCAGAAGTTCCGCCTTCCGAACCCTCTTCAGGATTCTCAGGCCCATCGTCAAGGAAATCCAGGACTTGATCAACAGAACTTCGACCAAGGTCCAGGGTGACTTGAATGAAACCAGTGAAAGTAAGGGCGAAATAATTTAATCTGTTACAATTTTTTCTGAATGAAATTGATTTTGTGAATTTATTTTAAGCAATAATTTTTTTTTCTTTTGTTTTGTGAAGATGCAATCAGAAAGGCCAAATCAGCAGCGGACAACGTTCTCGCCAAAATTGTGGAGGCTCTTCTCTCCCGCGTGGATGACATCACCCGCTATTTGGAAGAATCCTCTGCTAGCCCCGAGATCAAGGAATTGGCTCTGACCATCCTCAAGTACACGGTGGCTCGAGTCAAGGGCGATGCTGTCGATGCTAATGCTAGTCAGCAGGAAATTATCGAAAAGGCCCGAGTTGCCATCAAAAAGGTTTTGGGCGAAATCCTCACCGTTGATATTCAAAATGGAGTCATCTCCGCTTTGGTACGTTGTTTAAATTTTTTTAATTTTTATGGCGGTATTTTATGTTTTAAATTTTTGTAATGGTTTTAAGTGCTTATAGTATATGGCGCTTTGTTTTTATGCAGATTCCATTGCCAAAACCAGTCAACAGTTTACTCGACGTCCGGTCCGCCATCAGAAATGCTTTCGCCCAAAAGGCCAAGATCCAGTACCGAAACAGACTGACGCCCCGCAAGGAAATCGCCAAACAATTCCTCCGAGACTTGGTCAAGACAAATGCCCTCAACGCGGTTACAAAGGCTCTCCGAACAAATGCTCCGCCTCACTCTGGTATGTAATTGCAAAAGTAATGAAAAATCAAAATTTCCCTACAATTTTATGACTGCTTTATGAATATTACAATTTTTGTAATTTCAGCCCGAGCCACAATCATAGGATCTCAATACTTCCAGACGTTTGATGGAAAACTTTTCCATTTCGAAGGCCACTGCCAATACCTGTTGGCGGCCGACTTTGTCCACAAGGATGTGACTCTCGCCATCGAGTTTGCCAATGTCGACGGAGTCATTCAAAAGTCTCTCATTCTCGCCGATGAGGATCAACAAGTTGTCATCAACCCTGATTTCACCGTAAGTGTCCGTTCATCCCTCTTTTTTCATGTCATATAATATAATGTTAATTAAGATACTTAAATGACTAATTTTTCGATAACATTGTATTACAGGTCACACAATCGGGAGGAGCTGGAAGAGAAGGTCACCACGTTAAATTCACCGAGTCCTCCGAGACCGTCACCGTCTCCCTGGAGCACGATGAGCTCACCGTTGAGTGCAACAAGGCTCTGGACGTCTGCACTGTGGACTTGAACAATGGCTATTATTTCGGAAAGGTTGCTGGACTTTTGGGCACCTTCAACAACGAGCAGTATGACGACTTGAGAACTCCCGAGGGAAATGTAAGCTGGAAGGAAAAAACTATAATTTTGAATTGGAAAGGTTCATGCGATGGTTTATGTATAAAATTTAAAATTTTCACTAATTTTTTATTATGTTGCTTCACATATTCTAGCCAACATCAAATCCGGAAGCTTTTGCTGAAAGTTGGAAATTGAACCAACAATGCAGTGAAAGTCCCGTGCCCGCTCATTCCGCTCCATCGAGAGATGCTCAGTCGCTCTGCTCATCCGCTTTCTCCAGCAGATGGTCACCTCTGAGGTACGAAAGAAAATATTATATACCTAGTTATTTATCTGTATTTACTTGGCTACTTTACTTTTTAAATAGAAGTATGTACTTACGATTATGACAATAATTCTTATTGTCTGTTTTTCCTCCGCAGCTCTTGCTTCAAATTATCTGACCCTTCCGAGTACAACCAGATCTGTGAAGATCTGTCCCGTGAGAATGGGTGGACTGATAACAGAGCCGTGTGTGCAACCGCACTCGCCTATTCTAAGACTTGTGGGGGAATTTCTCTCGGCCAATTATCAGTCTGTACAAAAGTAGCTTGAAAGAAATATTATGAAATTGAGACTTATGAAATCATATTATTAAACCTTTGAATAATTTAGTGGTATAATGTACTGAGGGAGAAAAAGGTGGTATACAATAATATCTTTCTTTTAGAAAATGAAAACAAAATCATATTATCTTAACTCTAATTGGGATTGAAATTTTCTATTAAAACCACTTGTAAGTTCTTGTTGTTCATCTTAACAAATAGTGCTGTCTGAGTTCTCTGTTTTTCGATAATGAAATTAAAATTGTGTAAAAATTATTACTTTGGAATTCTTTTTCTGGTAGACAAAATTTGAGTAGGCTTCAAAATTAAACATTATTTCAACTTGGTTTCTCCTCTGCTGTTTAACATCATAACTTGAGTTTATTTTTAAATGAATTTACTGTTCGAGTTTTTGAGTTTGTTTTTGTCTTTTCTATGATGTATTGTTGTGGTTTGGTTGGTTTTGGTAATAAAAATGTTTTGTTTGAAAAAAATCTGGAAAAAATCGGATTTAATTTCCTTTTACTCATTCTGAAATGCAACCGTCACACTTTATTCACAATATTTGACAATGTCATTGAAGTCCATTTGTCAGCTCAATTCCAGCAGTGGAATTTCACAGAAAATTTTCCACAATTTCAATTTTCAACCAAATCCGTCCGCTATGTCTATAAATAATCCGCTACTACGACCGTATAACTTTCTCCAGTGCCCACTCCAATTCCCACGAACCGCGTTGCATTCGACTTGAGAACTTGCTCATCCACAATGATGACAGCGTTTTCGGGAATGCTGGACCTATAGAGTTATAATTAATAACAACATGAAAAGTTGTAGTTTTAATATTATGAGGCATTCCTGGCAGAAGTTGCGTTCTTGCGGTTTTGGCTATTTTAAAATAGATTACCATGTACAGTAAACGGCGTAGTAGCCAAAAAACTGAACCCGCAAACGTAAAGTTCTTTTTACAGCAAAAGTTAAAGACAGAAAATTTTGTTTCACAATTTTTATGAAAATCTGTATAGCGTATTTACCCAGTATACCAACTGTTGACGGCATCTTTTGTGCCTGCTGAAAGTGCACGAAGTTCCCCTGTGATAGTAATGGTAGTAAAATATTTAATTATTGTCTAAAAGCTCGTTCTATGTATCCCATAAGTATCTAATATGCAAGTAGGTAATTCCGTTTTCAGTTAAACCTTTGTAACCCCATAAATTTTCGGGGTAGCCGGATCCACTGGGTTGAAGTAGATTGGCGGCTGCTAATTTTTCAGCGTGGGCATGCGCACGAATGTTTAGCTATTTACAAAAGTAGCAAAGAATCATATAAAATATAATATACTGAGGTGCACGTACGTTATTGATGAATTTAGGTACTTATTGTGTTGATTCTAACTTCGTTTCGTAGTTCCAAAGGTTCTAAATGATAAAGATGCCTGTAGTAGTTATGATATCTCAAGGCGACAGCTCGGAATCCCCCTTCTCCATCTAGTACAACTGGAGGGATGGAGGCGACAATCGCCCGAAAATTAAGGGCACACAGGAAGAAGCCCAAGAGCCCAATGCTGTAACTGCAGCTGACCTTCATTTTTAATGCGATTTTTGGCTGGACGTAGTTTTTAAAATAAAACCTGGTTTACAACTTACAACTAAATAGATAACTAACAACTAACAATAAATTGTACGTCAGGAGCTTTTGAAATTTCTTAACCAACTAATTACATACAACAGCAAAAACGTATGAAACTTTGGCTGTAAAATGAACATAATTTGTTGTAATCATTACTCTTGTTTTTATACCCAGGTTCTTGAGGTCTTATTCTAGTCCAAGGGTTAGCTTTCAACATGATAAAATATCCATCATCCATCCTTTTCAATTTTTCATGTTATCATAATTAACTTTTAATGGACCATGGAATACCGTATCATATTCCGACACAATAATATTCCAAATTGCGACGCAACTTGTTACTTGCTATTTACCATGTAGGTACATAGTAAGTATTTACTTACTCCATACTTCATATATAGAATCTATGTATAGTGTATGTACTTAGTACTTAGTACTTACATTGTTAGTGTTTATACAAATCATATAACATTATACAATCCTGTAAAATTTAGTAGTAAAAATTTTAACGTTGACATATAAATAAGTTCAATTTCTTTATGACTTTATTTCAGTTGTGCAAACTGCAAACTAATCTCGAGTAAACACCTCGACTTTGCCCTGTAATTTAGCCCACTGACAGACTCTTTCTCCGCTTTCTCTAATAAATTGCATTAGAGAAAGTGAAAGTTATCAAGCACCTAGGTACCTAATAAGCGCATATCTAACATGTATATTGTAGGTATTAATTTGAGAGATGTGTTCCTGCAATCATACACATCTTGTGATTATGAAGAATAATCCCATGCTTTATTATGTTTCCACCTCCCACACTCCACATTTTCCATATTTTCCGATTTTCGAGTTTCGAGTTTCGAGTTTTTTTGAATCCTTCCTTTGCCTTAGTTACAATATTACTGTAATTAATCATCAATCACTGGCACCTGGCACTGTAATAAGTAGGTAGGTACAGTAGT
>JAQIVE010004267.1:0-14872 GCA_034698285.1 Sminthurinus bimaculatus | reverse complement strand
GAAATACCTCGCCGCTGACTCCGTCCACGAGCCCCACCATCCAGGGGAATTCTTGTGGGAAGACGGAGGTTCCATTAATTATCCGCGGAGCTCGGGTTCGGCGACCCTCTCCACATTCTGAAAGTAAATAATACAGATACTATCTATACTTTGTCAATTTTTTGAAAAGGCAAAAACTGCTTACGACACTGATGGTGACGGGTGGAGTTGCTTTGTTTTTCCGCCGTTGAAACTGTAACTCTCCGTTTTGGCTCTGAATATAAAAAACAGTGAATAGCTTAAAAAAAATTAAGAATTTACCGTCAAGCCAAAAACAAATTAGGAATTTCTCAGCATTTCCACTGCACCGGTAGGATTCTACTTACATCATGGAAAAATATCATTGTACCGCACTAGAATTCCCAATGACCACGCAAATTGCATTGAGCAGTATCGAAATCCTACAGAGAATTCCACTCTTGCTTAGGTTATGTACTGTAGGGAATGGCGAGAAATTCCCAGGTTTGTTTTAAGCCTTGAGAGAGTAAGTTTGTGAAATTAAAAATGAAATTGCCTTTGGGCTCGCAGTCAATTCGACATCTGAAGCCCGTACCCGGGAATTTCGGGAGGGAGTTTGTCTTAAAAGTGATGACTGTTTTTCGGTCCAGTTTCAAGGCCGTTGGTGAATTCAGCCCACAGTGTCTAGCTCACATACCGGAAAAAATACATTTTTGCATTGTAGTTTTTTCCACAACTTTTGTTTGTTAGTATTATTGATTTTTTTTCATCATGGTATGAAAACTGACCGGCGGTTCCAGCCAAAGGCATCTTGAACCTCCAGATAGTCGAGACAAAAGAGGTCACTCAGCCGGAACTTTGGACAGGTCATCACCAAATTGCATTTGTTCGACTGTTCATCATTCATCATAGTATTATTTTTGTTAAAAAATGAAATTTATTTTTGAAACACTGAAAATGCAATTAAAAATTAAAGAAGCTGACTTGAATGCTCCATCGACAGAGGAAAGTTACGGGGTATCCTCCGAGTCGCTTTCCGAATCCTGGACTCTCCACAATCACCGACTCTTCCTCTCGAATGTATTTTGTTGTGTTGCAAGGAATTACTGGATAAAAAACGAAAAAAGTAGTTCCAATTTCCAACTTCTATTTTTAAACGATAATAATTTATGGGAAATTGCAGAAAATAAACATTCTTTAGTATGTTTTATTAGTTTCTGCATTAACTTGTGGTCGGAGATTTGTAGGGTAACACAGAGTCAGGACCAAGGTCAAGGGTGGAAATAAATCCACAATTCCAGTGTAACATTGTGATTATGACGAGTAGCAAGGTCAAATCCGGGATCCAACAGTTTGTACCAGAAGTTGCTGGAGTCATGATCAGCCCAATGTTCGAAAATGTGGGTGGTAAAATGCAAACGGGGTCAGAACTCAAGACTTGTACACATGTATGTATAGTCAATGGATCGAATTGTTCGAAATTTTCTTCATTTTTCTCCAGTAGGGAAACTAACAACCTTTTTGAACACTTGCACTAAAGTACTTACAGGCAGGATTAAGGATTAAGAACGTTGGCTGAATTCAGATCACGGGAAAGAAAAAAAGTGAAGATCTAAAAAGGAAAAGTAGGTCGTGGAAAATGTGGAGTCGTTTATTAGCAGCGTGGTGCGTCGAGTTAATGGAATGGCACTCAAAGCCATTACATGTGGATTAATTCGTTTTTTATTCTAATGAGGGAGAACTCATCAAGAGCAGGCAGTATATGTAGACCCAAACAATATTTTGCCAATAATAGTATCACAATTAGATTACACGTTAATAATACGTTATGAAGTAATAATTTTAACCCTGGCTTTTCCTCTCAGCTTACTTGTTTATTATTATTGTTAATAATAATAACAGCAATAGGTTTAGCAATTAAGTCTGTCTAAACTGGTCGATTTAAGGCAAGAAAAGGATGAACATTTTGGGGTTGAAAAAAAGTATCTTTTCGCATTTTTTATTATGACATTATTTTTTATTAATTTATTTTAAAATTAATAATTAATTAAAATTCTTAATTAAGTCCAGCTCCATTATCTTTATCTTCGAATGCTCCTCTTGACGCCGCCGCCGCCATTTGCTTTGGTCACATTTGTGACGTAGCTGCCGCGACCCTTTTGATCCCTTTGTTGGTGGTGGTGGGGACTGTCACATCGCTTATTTTGACACTGGACGCTCGACGAACGAAATCTTTTCTTGGAGCCTCCTGCACAACAATTAAATGAACAATAAACAATGATCAACCTATTTAAAAAAAATCTAAAAATTAAAGCCAATGTCTCTGGATTGTCAAGATGACTACCTGTCGAAGGGGCGGGAACAACTTTGGCGCCACAATTCGAGGGTACATTGTGAGAGGAGGTGGAGGAGCAGGAGGAGGAGCCGGGGGAAAGGGTGTCCTTCTTATGGGAGTCTTTGCCCACACTACTGTCCGAGGACTGAAATTCGCAGACGTTCTCTCCGTTCCCACCGACCTCCGAAGAATTAGTAACGGCCTTGTCCAGGTCATTGTTGGCCCTGTTCCAACCACAGTTACAACCCCTTGAGCTAGTCAGGGTGGAGGAGCAAGAAGAAGAGGACGAGGACTTGTAGGGGATGACCTGGAGTTTGGGGGACTTGATCTCATGGACTCGTAGCAGTCGGAGATCCGTGTTTGGGATTAAACTCAAGTCTGGAACCGCGATGCTGTGCATGGCTGGAGAAATTTTCAACTGGACCTGAGAACTCGGCCCCCCTTTTAGTATGTTTGTATTCTGGTGAATTGGATTGCTACTGCTGTTGTTCCCATCATCATTATAATTTCTATTTAAATTGTTAAATATTGAGAGATTTTCAGTGCTGTCCGAATCCTGGAATTTGTCTACACTTGACACCGTCGTCGTCGCCGTCCTTGGTTTTGATTTTTCAGCCGTTCTCTGCCCTCCGTCGCAATTGTCATCCTTATCATCGTAATCGTCTGGATTGCCAAAGGCTGCAGCAGACAGGTCAACCCAGTGCTCAAACAGGGGTTGCAGCTGAGGCTGAAGAGAATCTGAATTTTCCTGGAGATCCTGGACAAAACGCATAAATTCACATTAGACACTGAATAGCGTTAATATGAAAGTAGCTGGAAAGTCACAGCTAGTTGATATCAAGGAAGAATTACCAAAGTGTTGGAAGCCATTTCTTGATTCCGGAGGTCAGGTCAAAACCGAGGTCAAAGGTTGTGCCACGGTCTTGGGTTGCAGGTTATCCACGATTTTTGACAAACAGGGGCTGAAAATTAGCTCTCACACGTCAAATTTGGGGGTAAAACGGGAATTTTACGAGGTCAAAGGTCAACGACGATAATTTGACAACAAGGGAGCCAATGTGACTTGAAAGACTTTGGATTTCGAAATGAGTAAAATTGACAGTAAAAAAATAAAAAATAAGATTGGGAAATAAATCGAAAATCAAATTGCAATTTCTTTTTGACAATAATTCGCAATCGCAATAAAAGAAAATTTGCAAAAATTTAATTTTTGCAATTTTTCTTTTTTCATCGTTTTGTAGTCATAGCAACAATTTTTTTGTTTTTTCTGTTTTCTGTTGTTATTTTTGCAATTCTTCTGCAGCAGAATTTTAGTGGCTCCAAAACATGTGCTTGCCATGTTCATGCCGTGTCCATGTCCGTGAGGTGGAAGGATGGAGCCGTTGAGGAAGACGCTGGGAATTTTAGGTATTTTATCCATAGTAAGTATTAATGTAAGTAATCCTTTGTCTCTCCCTCCTTCCACTGCACTGATTGAACTGGAGCTGGAAGATTCACCCCTAATATTTTGTCAATGTGGGGTAAAATGTGAAATTTGTTGGTCCTCTTTATAGATATTCGCATTCCTCCTGTTCATCTCGGCGGTGGTCTACTTGGCGCGGGTGGTCCACTATGGCTCCGATGCCTTCCAGGCTAAAAGGAAGGAATGTTGGGAGGTCAAGTATCGGGGCAACTCCAATGACCCAAATTATGACGAGTGCACCTCCATGGACTATCTCATTGCTGCGGGTGCCCTGGCCGCCATGATTGCCATCATACAAACTCTGGGAGCCGTCGCCTTTGGCATAGTCAGTTCATATGACGTACAATTACAGATTTGAGATTACAGCATAAAGGTCAAATGTGAGGTCACAGTTATAATAAAATCATGTTTATTCAGGTTTTACCCCCGAAATATTGGTCGAATTTGGTGGTGGTTCACTTGTTCGTGGTCATTGCGTGTTTCGTCGAGATAGGGATGGTTGGAATGAATCACTTGCGGGGTGCGTCCTTCTGGCACATTTCCGAGTGGGAGAGGAACAACGACGAGCGGCACACTTTTGTCAAGTTTCTGATTGGCGCGGCTTCGATTGACCTCATTTTTGGGGTCATTGCCGCCATCACCCTGGGCGTGGTGGTCCTTCGTCTGAGCATGACCCGGGAGCCCGAAAACCGGAGAGTGGAGAGGAGGATGAAAATAATAAGGGAAATGAAGGAGAGATCCAAACAAAGAAAACCGAATGGTAAGGCAGACTGGGGGGCGAAAAAGGGGCCGATGCCCATCAGCCCCAAACGAGCTTCGATTGACTCCCAAGCGGAAATTGGGGGCGAAAAACCCAAACCCCCTCGAGATGTCTTCTCTGACCCCAATGCAACTCCCCCACCGTCACCCTACAAAGTTGCCGCGGACTCCGGGCCACCCGAACCGACCCCTACACCTAATTCACCGCAAGTCCAAGGTCAAGGTCAGCTCCCACCAGAAAAACAACATCGAAACTCGGGGTCATCAAATAATTCGAACAAAAAGCCAAGGATATCCATCCCGCCCATCGCGCCAACCCCTCCACCCCAAATACTCGTTGACCCCGAACCGGATTCCGATACAGATAATAAGGATAAAAATGCAACCCCCGAAAAATCAGACGGTCATAAAGGGAGTGACATTCCAAAATCCCCGCTGCTTAAAGCTCCAGGGCACAAAAACGTGACCACCTTGCGCAGGATTAGCGCTCAGAGTAGTCGATCCGGGAGGAGGTTCGTCCACAAAGAAAGTGTTAAAATTACATTACAATACCCGGGTAAAATTTTAGATTTTAGTACAAAAATAGATTATCATGGATGTATGAATGAAAAAGGAATTCGGTTGCTGCTGTGACGGATCCCCCCTCGATAATGAAGAGCCCGGGGGAGAGGAAATCATGGCACCAGGATGACAGCGAAACTTGGAGCAGGCGGAATTCAAGGGGCTCTGCGGACAAGAGGGAGATAGGCGCGGATCCGGATCTTGATGACCCCATTCCGGATGTGGTCAGATCGAGATTTGAAGTCTCTCAAAAACAGGATTGGACAGCCAGAGATTAACCTTCAGTTTTCCCATCTTTTTCCATTTAAGGTCGTTGACTTGTTTTTGTTATACCGTTTGATGCAAAAGATGCAAGTAATTATGTTTGAAGTATTATTATTATGTTACTTATTTGATATGAACCTTGTTTTGCTTGACTTTGATGTTTTTGCATGGATTTTGCTGCAATTTATTGATTAAAAATATGAAGAGATAAAAAAGGTTGATTTTATTGCAGCAGGGTTTTAGCTTTGGTCGGCAGTTTGGTTCTACATTCTACCTCAAAACTCAAAAGTGCACATTTTACAGCAAAGATCAAAAAAATTAGTATGTTGTGTGTGTGAGGGAGATGAGATGGAAATGTTATGATTATGAAAAGGAAAAAGATGCGCACTTAGTTAAACTGGCCGTGTTTACAATTTACAAGGACTCGGCATCATTATTTATTTATTTTATCAGGAAGAAGAAACAGCATGAACAAGTCGGACTTACATATTATTATTATGAAGTCGATGAATAAGTTATTAATAACTAGGCAGTTAAGTTACCTACCATACAGTATGCAGTATATTAGCATTATGAATGGCTAGAATTAAATAGTAGCAAATTGAATGGATTCGACGTGCTGTGTGTGATGGGGATTTTGTCGAATTTCACCTTTTCCAACTCACTTGCATGGGTCTTACTGGGGTCTTGTGGCAACTACGTAAGACGTATGTAAGACCGTAACTGCTCCGACTCGGCTCCGGATCTTGATAGTAAAATAAACCGAGTTTTCAACTCGTCGTCGATTTTATCTTTGCCATACCTAAATACTAAATACTACATACGTAATATTTTTATTTTTTATGTACCTGAATCCACCTTTTTATTTATCTTCTACGTATCTATCTTTATCTATAAACACTACTTTTGTCACTCTCTGTACTCGATGAAGTACTTCGACGCCACTCATGAAATCAGCCCTGATGTTGGCACGTATGTCAGCTTATCTACGGTAGTCTTCCGCTCTGGATCAGAGGAAATATCACTAGTGGCGTCGAAATTTCGGAAGTAAAACATGGTGAGAATGAGTTTTTATGTGACAAGTAGTACTTAAGGGAAGGGAAGGGAAGTAGTACTTAAGAACATGTGCAATTTCTTTCCTGTTCCACAGTAAGTATGAACGTGAAAGGAAAATGGCGGTAGGTTTTCAAGGATTAAGTGACGTGACTCAATAAAAATGGCGGGCAAGTTATGATGGCTGAATACTTATGATTTATGACGATGAATTGAATTGTAGAGTGGCCGCAACCTGATGGCGGGTTTGTTCTAGCAATGTGATGCATGTACAAGTGATAAGTCATAAATGTACTTAGGAATGTTCAACCTGTGGATGGACTCGACATGTGATGTATGAACTCATTGAGTAGGTACGTGTAGAATTTGGACGGAGATGTTATGCATAGATGAGCTGGATATTACTATGTATAATGTTTACAGTATAATATGTGTATAAATATTATAGACTTTTGCTCCTTTGCCATTTCCCGTCAAACTCTCGGTGTGTTAAATACTCAAATAATGCGATGCGAATGCAGGCACAAGTACAAATTCGACAAGTTACGGGAAAAAACAGAGAATACATATTATTATTATTAACTACGAAATAAGCAGAGTATGTATAGATTATAGATATACATACATAGGTACATTAAACATTAAACTGTGACCGGGTTTTTTCTTGCTCTGGGCTCTGTGCTGAACTGGCGAACTTGGAAGGCCACGTCGATCTCCCGAATCTGAATCTGAATGTGCAAACATTGGAGAAAAAACTGTGTACGGACGGTGTATTTTGAAATACATGCCTATACATTATACATACAAGTTGAAGATATGTAAACAAGAGGGAATAATGTAAATGGAAAGACAGATGATGATCCAAAACTCCGTCTGTTTGTTTTCTTACTATTACGAGCTCTCTCTCTCTCTTTTCCTCCACCTCCTCCCATCTTCCGTTCTCTGTATATGTATTTAGAAATTATGGACTGAATTGATATCATCTCTCAACCGCCTGCCATTTCTTTATCTTCATCTTTATGCTGATGCTGCTACAAGTGACTGAAACCCCTTTTCTGCACAAACTGTACATATTACTATAAAATATACGTAAAATGCAATGCAATGCATGGATCTCTTCATCTTTGCTCCGATACGTTGGACTTGGATGAGTTGGATTCGACAACATGAGAGTACGAGATGAGATTTAGCAGAGCCAAGATGAAGAATTAAGACGAGAGCCTCTCAGCTCTCAGCACCAGTCAGGCTTGTAACTGTAGAATGTAGAAATATGTAGGTAAAGGGCGAAAAATGTTGCAAATTCGGGAGAAGATTCAACTCATATACTCACTTGTTCTCTTTTACTCTACAATTAAATACACACATTTCTCATTTTTTTAGACCTTTTGCACATGTGGAATTTCTATGCAAAACTGTATGTTTTGTACTGTATATATACAGTACAAAGTAATATAATTTTTATACAATACAGTACTGTGTATATGTAAAAAGTGTACAGTGAGCTGTTCTACATTTCACTCAACAAGCTCCGTCATTGTTTACAAATTGCCCAAGTTTTACAGCCCATATTATGAACTAACCGAGTCAGGATTACACACATTAGACTCACATTAAATGTAGACATTAGATTTCCATCTCATCTGCTCTCTTGCTACTGTTGATCCTCCGTTCTCCCTTCTTCGTCCCTGGTTTGGTCTGTTCGCCATTTCCTCTCGTCTCCTCCTGCTCTCACTCTCACTCTTTTCCCCTGCTGCTCTCCTCTCTGCTCTCCCCACTTCCTCTGCCACTAAAAGTCAGTCTGGCTCTGAAATATAGACATGGCTACAACATGTCGTGTCGTATTGCTCGTGCTGCTCGAGTTTGTCCAACTTGTCATTTGACTTTCCACAGCTAGAGCTTCTCTCTTCTTCTATCCAGAGCCAAAACCAGAATCAAAACCAAAAGCAAAAGTTAAAAGTCAGTCCAAATCAATGAGATTTATAGAACTGCTCTCCGGATCTACAGAATACATAATATACACATTACACATACCAGCAAACCAAAACCAACTTGTTTCCTTAATGGTCGCACTAATTTTGTCATCAATATTAGTTTGTTACTGCTGCATTGGGCGATGCTCTCGCGTCTTCCGGAACTTCTCTCTCTCTCTCTCTGTTAGTTCATTTAATTTGATTTGATTACATTAGATGATGATAATTTGTTGGGACGCGGATTCGTTATTTATTTAGGAGCGCTCGAGTCCTGGTTGTGACGAGGGAGTAAAGAGTAAAGGATCAAGTGCTTAAAAGCCGTCATAAATTACAAATACACCTTTCGAAATGTGCAGTGTGCGTGTCTAATTTCCAGAATATAGAATATACTTACACATGTAAAATTTAAAATATACACAGAGTACAAAATTGTGTAGAGTACAGAATTAGAACTCGTCAGCACATAGAACATTGCACCCCTTGCAATTATTTACGTATAACTGTAGAACTGTGTATACAGTATGCTAAATGATAACTGTGATATTCATCTTACAACGCACTTTTTTTGGACTGGACAATTAAAAAAATTCTAACTCTCTCTGATTTTTTCCGTTTCGTGATGGTGTTTTGTGCTTTTTTCCATTTCTTAGCTCAGTGCGTCGAGTCCCAAGTTGGGTAATAATTTAAATGATGAAAAACAAGAAAATTTTGGCTAATTCGTCCAATTTTTTCCCTTGTATCTTGTGTAGTGAATAGTGAAGTGCAGAAAGGACAAAAATGAAACCTTGAACTTTGCTTAACAAACAATTTTAGTTTTTTGCTTCATCAGTTAGTTAACTAATCTGCCTCAAAATGTTGCGGACCAAGAAGAAGCAACTCAATCTCAAGCCGTGAGTTACCAAAATTGTCATAAACTGTCAAAATCATGGTGAATAGGAAAGAAATATTGAAAAAAATATTGCAAGATTATAATTTTAAAATGACCTTTGACCTTTGTTTTTAGGAACCGAGTGCTGGACAAACGGTCCAGCCGGGGGATGCTGTTTGAGAATGAGGAGCTGCGAATCCGGACGATCCACATAAACGACGAGGTGGAGCGGGGTCAGCACGAGGTCAAGAAGCTCCGCAAAGAGAACGAGTACCTTAAGCGGGAGATTTGGAGTCTGCGGGACGAGTGCGAGAAGTTGGAGGAGGTTCTCAAAAAGATATACAGTGGACAAATGCCCGACATATCCGAACTCCCCACGTATCAGCCCACCCGGAAACACTCGACGGCCTCCACGGCTTTTGGCATGTGGAGCAGTCGTCGCATGAGCGGGATCTCCAATTTCTCGTCTTATGGCGGGGAATATGAAGAGGAGGAGGAGGAACAAGAGGGACAGACTGAGAACAAGGATAGACACAAGGACAGGGACAGGGAAGGTCAAAGGGAGGAGGAGGCAGAGGTCGAGGTCGAAGAGGAGGATCCCTCCAGTTATAACGAACAACAGCAGGGTGACCAACAGTCACAATCTTACTACCAAGATGAGGAGCAAATTGTCCAAGTCCAAGTTCACCAAGACGAAAGTTACGCGGATGACCCGCCGTCTCCTCGTCGTGTCCACAAAATTTCGGTAGACTCGACAAATTCTTATTCTTGTGACTCGGAGGCTGACCCCAGTGACGACCGACTGGACAAACCGGAGGAGATGGACAACACCAATACGGTCCGCTATTACACCCAGCACAACCCCTGGCAACTGCACTCCCCCGAACTGTCCTCCGTCACGGAGGAGAGTGAGGTCAACAGCAACAGCAATAATACCAGCATCACCTTGTCACATCACACTGACCCCGGCTATGACCCAGGTCAAGAGTCGAATGGACTGGAGCAAAGAGGAATGCATCCCATAAGCGGCGGGGAGAAGGACCAGGACAAGTCGAATACAATCAGTCCGTTTTTCAACCCCACGATTGAAATCACCCCCGCTTCTTCCACCAACAGTATCAACCCCCTCCCCCTCAACCCCAACAACCCCAATAATAATAATGTTGAAAACAAGGGAAACAGTCACAGTAATAGTATTAGTGTAAACAGAAAAGAGAGTTGTGCGGTTAATAATGATAACAAAAACAGTAATTCTAATTTATGTGACTCGGTGGGGGTGCAGGACCTTGGACTTGTCACATTAATTCCGAAAAAATACCAGGTAACTTCCGAGATAAAAATAAACCCGGGTTCTGCGTCATCCGAACCTGGGTTTGAACAACACGGTAAACAGACGGAGCAGTCCGAGTGCGAGTCAGCGGGTGGTCAGCTACACAGTCAGGCGATCTATTCCTCGGGAATGTCATTAGAACCCGGGAGAGCCAAGGACGAGGACGCATCATCGCACTCTCTCCTCACACAGCCGCAAAATAACAACTGCAACTGCAATTCGGCGCTCAGCTCTTTGGACTCGATCCCCTCTTCCTCTTCCAACTCTTTCAACCTTCATCCGCATCATAAAAACTGTGTCAACTCCCCCCCTTTTGACCCCGGAAGTCACTCTCGACTCGAGGAGAAACGAAGAAACTTCCACAAGAACGCGAGTCATCAACAGTATCAAAATCAAAGTCAGCATCAAAGCTGCTCGAGTGAGGGCGGCGGGGGTCTCGGCTGGTCTCACAATCAGCTGGCGGGACAAACTTCTCCGGACAATAATTCAATCCGCAAAAAAAGTCTCCCGCTGTATCAGTCCGAGCCCAGTCTCACGTCCATCGATGTCCATGGTCACGGTCATGGTATTGGTCATGGTTCCGATCTACCGGGAGAAAGGTCAAGTGATGGTGGACTGAGAAGCAGCAGTCAGGCGTGCAATCGGTCCCAGTCCCTCCTCCTGGGCTCCTCCTCCCTGTCGGGAGAACGAGGGGCTGGAATTCTACTGGGGTTTGACGGCTTTGACCACACCGTGGAAATGTGCAGTGGACACCAGGTCGGTGTTGGTGGGGAGCAAGGAGGGGGTCCTCGTCATCTGGGACAGCGAATTGGTCACTCTCATCCCCTTTCCCCGCATCATCAGCATCATCTCCATGGACATGGACATGGACAAGATGGGAGTGAGGATGAAAATGAGGCGGAGGTCATGGCCATGGACAATCAGGTGGGGAGTGGCTGGAATTCCGTGGATCGAAACGTGGTCATCGGCTATTTGGACGATGACCAGGAGGAGGATGACCAGGGACCGGAAGGGGGTCATCCCCGAGGAGGAGGAGGAGGAATCGAAAGTGGATTCTCTGACTTGACCGCTCAAGAGGTCATCGATGAGCTGGAGAGTCAATTTGACCCGACTTTGGAGCGAGTCGCGGTACAGTTAAAAATGTTTTTTAAATGCCATTTAATGTTTTATGAATGTTGTCTCGTAAAAACTGGCTAATTTGTAAATTTCAGGGAGTTCGGATGCTCGTTTCTGGAATCGGAGGGGGGAATTCGACCGGGAGTCTCTTTCATGGTCCGAAACGGGTTTTTATCTCCCTTCGAACTGCAGTCGGCGTCAAAACCTTCATTGACAAAGGTCACTTTTTTAAATAATATATTTTTTTTTCTACCAGAAATTAAAACTTTTTTACTGCATAATTTCGACGCCGGTTGCAAATTTTCTGACAGTTTTTTCGTAAATTTTGACAGGTTTTTGTCTCCGCAACCGACCCCTCCGTTTAATCGACGCCTCCAAAAAATTCTCGCTCATCCTTCTCGCTGGCCTCCCTCCTGCCGTCCCCGTACGTACTTTAAATTTCCACCGTTTTCATTGTTACATCATGAATTATGAAAAGCTATAATTTAACTGGATTTTTAAAATGTCCAGGACTCTGCGGTGATCTCCATGCTGAACGAATACGGTCAAGTTGTGGCTCCCCTGGAAAGAAGAGTGTACAAAGGAGTGGACATTTCCGAGAGACTCGCTCGCATGCACCTTGTTCGCAAGATCCCGCCCGCTGGGGTCACTCTCCCCATCGCGGGTTATCAAGTCCTCGCCAAAGTTCTCCAGACGAATGTCAGTCCCGGAGTTTTGAGTTCGAATTCCCTGTCCCGACCCCACTCGTCCCTGGGTCAATACGTCCATCAGCCGCATCCTATACAACAAGGGTCGTCCCTAAAATCCCAGGAGATGATGACGGGGAACGAGGTCAACTGTCTGAGTCCTCCCTGTGACCTCCACCCTGTGAATTCCAGCCCTTGTCCAAGTCCTGGCCCAAACCCTCATCGGTACCACAGTCCGCTTGTCCAGAGACGACAGAGCCAAATTCCCGGGGCTGCCCCACCATCTTCTCCCTTTCTGGACTCTCAAAGAAATTCAATCGGGGTTGAATTCAATCCCGCCATCCAGGGTCGCCAGACTTCTCCAGGACATTCTCCGGGACACGGACCAAATGTCACAGGTCCAAATTATTCCACCAACTCAAAAATTCCCGCCATGCCCCGAAAATTAGGGAAAAGTCTCTCGGCGGCTCCGGGATATTTAGCAGGAAATCCAGTGGATCATAATCAGGAGGGAGTCAATCCTCACCCCCCGCTGGCTCCCCCTCTTCCGCTGCTGCACTCCTCAAGTATGGGCCCCACGGCCATGGCGATAAGTAAACGAAAAATGTCCGTGTGCTCCATGGACCCCTTGACCCTGCCCGTGGAGATGACCCCGAAAAGTCCCACTTCCCCCGGAACCGTGGGAAAGGCCTTTTTGGGGAATCCAAAGAAACCCTTGTCCAGGCTCCCTCGATCCTCTCCAGGCTCTCTTGTCCCCCAAAGCAGCAGTGGGAGTGGACCGCATCCGGATTCCATCGACAGCCAGCACCAGCAGCATCAACAACAGCAACAAAGTGGCGGCGGGTTTGGGAAATCGTTTCTCCGGAGTTTGTCGTTTGAGCCCCGAAGATTCTCCAGCAATTCCATGTCCGCCCAAAACAACAACGTCAATATGCATAACAATAATAGTAAAATTGTTGGGAGCCAGACGTCCTTGGCGGAGTCGTCCCATCATGGGAACGTGGCACCTCGTGGGAGCATCCTCACCCAGAGCAGCCCCACTTCCAAGTATTACCAGCCTCATGGACAACTCACTAATTCAACTCAACTCCGACGTCTGGACAAAAAGTCGAGCGTCAATTCCCTTCCGTGGTTTGGTTGCTGCTGAAAAAAATAAAATTATACCGTATACCGTATTTCTCATAAATGTGACCATGCGTTTAAAAATTATATTCTCTAATATATTATGCAACTCCTCTTGTACTCTCCTATCATCTTTGTGCTACATTCTGTATTCTATACATTATTTTTATCTATATTAATCTATTAAGTAACTTTAATACTTAATTAAGTTAAGTAATTGTAATTAAATGCTTTTTGTTGTGCTCCCTTTGTCTTTATGATAAACTAGTTTTAAATAAAATTTATTTTTTATGACCACAGACTATAAATATGCAATGCAGTGGTCAGCTTCAAAAATGGACATTTAAAAAAAATGTTCATCGTTTTTTTTAAAGTAACAATAGTATTTTTATTTATTTTTAGTATCAAATTTGAAATATATAGAACATTCGAGAGGAATATAATTTTTTATCATCGTACATTCATCATCAATCATCATTCATACCGTAAATATCCATCAATAAGTGGCTGCGCCTCTAATAATGTAATTTTTTATTAGATTAACTTAAATTGTTTTTTAAAAAAAGCTGGGCCGCTATTTGGGTATTTACGGTATTTTTCGTTTTTTTTCATTTCAAAATATTTTGTTTGAAAAAAAAACTCAAAATTATTTCTTTTCTCATACACGACGTTCTTTCCGTGTCTTTCTTTTTTCAACACGATGTTCTAGCCGTGTGACTCTTCTCTTTTTCTTAAAATGCAAACGGTTTGTTTTAAAATGATTTTTTATTTTCAGCCAACTCTGCACAATGTGGCCACTCAAGCAAATATGCTATCCTCGAAGTTTTTCTTATTTTGTCTGGTTTATAAAAAAACCCCTAATCATAGTAATTACAGAAAAAACATTCAACATATTATTATGACGAGGTTTTATTTAAAATTCTTTGCGCAGATATTTTCCCCTTGAGCTTACTCGCAGAAGAGACTAGCACCTGATTCTTTGTAAGGCAGTCTCATGCCCTGGGACCCCGCAGTACAAGGGCGGAAAGCCAAACCTCATATTGGACAGGATGTTCTGCTTGCCCCCCCCCCCGGAGGAAGAGGAGGAAAACGGTCGCATGGTTTTGGATTGTTGCTGATGACCAGTGGTGATCTATGGCTTTTTCCCCACGTGGTTTTTAATGCCGGATCACCACCGGGTTTGACCTGCCCCATAATACCGAGTCCACACAACCTCCACCAAGTCTCAAGCCAGAGGAGACTGCTCAAAACCCCCCGGGGAAGAAAGGGAGATGATGCGATGGTGCCTTGGAAACAGGCACATCGACAGTTGTTGACAAGACGGACCGATAGCGAAACTCGACCCTTGA
>JAQIVE010004266.1:0-14872 GCA_034698285.1 Sminthurinus bimaculatus | reverse complement strand
GTTAGTTTGCAACTTGTGCATTATTTCTCTAGATATTTACCTCGTGTAACAATTATTGTCCTCCCTCACCCCTCATCTTCCTACAAAAATTGCATACATATGTTTTTATATTCCAGCTCTACGCAGGTCACTCGGTACTCGGTACATAATACATACAAAGAGTACCAGTAACTGATTCATACAGAGCTCATCAAAACATTCATTAACATGCCGCCTGGGAATACTACTGTACTATAGATACTCTATTCTCAATGTATCTATATAGTTAACAATAGGAGTAATTTTACTATTCGCTTAGTTTGACATGTTATTATGAGTTTGTCATTGTATGTGTATAGATTGTAGATAATACTTTGGGACTATCAGTGTACCTACTATCTGTATCTGTATTTACAGCTTGTGCATTTAACGAATTGATGTGAAAATGCAGGTCGGTTCACTTGAGACTTTGGCATGTGAGTCGTAAAAATGTGGTAACTTATTATGTATTTACTTGCGTTGTAAGTATAGATTAAAGGAATGCCTAATTAAAAAAGGGATGAAAGAGAGTAATAAAAATAATACAACCATTTACGCAAAGCATCGTTTGCTTTAACAATGCGTGCTTTCCCATGACTTTTTCTCTATGCCCTATCCCCTTCTTCACTGACCAACAAACAAACGAATCGACAAAAATAAAAATGCTCTGAATAAAGACTTTTTGCGTACGACAGTAATAATGATACTAATATAATAATATGTAAAATGTATGCTTGTGCCCATGTAATTTTTCTTGTCAACCGTGATGGGGTTTGGGCTAGTTATTTACACTATAAATTGCAATATTGATATATGTACCTATAAATCATAGAACTGCCCTGCTAATGTTCTCGTTTACTTAATTTTCTTCCCAGGTTTCTTCCTTCTGCTGCCATATTGTTCCATAATTATAAAAATATACATTAAACGAAACGTCCTCCTCATTAACAAGGCGTTTATGAATGCATGTTACATGTTTTTAAACGTTTTGTCTCGTATTTATTTTGTAGATATTTTGCCTCACACGCAGTCTTTATCCGGTTGTCGTTGAGACCGTTCAATTTTACTCCATTTTTATTGTATCCCCCGAACTTATAGAGTAACAGAGTGCGGAGCTCCGGATTCTTTAGAAATCAGCAGTGTATTTAGTGTAATAAATAATGCATGGACTTGTTTCAAACCGTCTTTACTCGCAAGTTTTTGGCAGGTGAGCATAATATTACCCACTACCCACAAGAGACCTTTTGCTGTGACAAGAAAAGTGAGCATACGGGTCGTGAGTAGAAAAGCAAATCTCTATTCAATTCCTGAAACCTCCATTTGTAAATACAGAAATAAATCTTGAATATTCATCCATTTTTGAGAGAGAAATATTTTCATACATAGTTTGCGCTGTGGCTACACTTTTAATAACCTCTATTAAATAAAAGTTATTGTTTTTACAAAACCAGAATTCCTGCGACTCTCTTGACGAAATACGAAATTCGGACGAATGAATAGACCATGAAAAAGCTCATTGGAAAATAATATGTTTAAAGAAAAAAACAGGCTTGAATAATTTATTCCTACACTCTTCAAATATTTTAAACAGTTGACAGTGAAAGTTCAACATTCATTCAAAAAGAAAAAAGACTTTCACCGATCGACTTGAATAAAAATGTCTTTTCTATAATAATTGTAGTGCATCTTATCATAACTGGAGCAAAAGGTCTCTACTAGAGTACAATAAAATAATTAACCAAGAATATACTAAAGAATTTAGTGAAAAGTGACATTGATATTCGCCAGCACAGCAAGAGTGGCGAAATACGTTAAAGCTTTGTTTTTCTTCAAAAATTCGATAACACCCTGAGCACAATTACATACTTAAATTTTTTAAAATATAGTAAATACGGTATCGAAACTTAGCCAGTTTTTAAATGTGCTTTCTCGTTTTGAAGGAACCTTTTCGCCTATGCGAGTCGCCAGTATGGATTGGCGTCATCACCTCTCTTATCGCCATCATCAGCACAACCCGAGCAAACAAAATCACTCGGGAACAATATGAGATTGAAGGACCGATTTCTCCACTCAGTCCTTTGTCTGACGACACTCAGTGAAAATATGACTCCAGAGGAACAAGTTGAAGGCTATGGCTACAAGCAGCGAGGGGGTAAAGGACCAAACAACACGGAAAAGCCCGAGAATCAAAATGGGGAAATTGTGTCCAAGTGGGAAGCATGGACTCGCTTCAACGACCTGTCTCAGGTTAGTACTTTGCATAAAACACAAGTAAACATTTTCAGGTGTTCCCTCCACTTAGAAACCTACAGCCTGGCTAACAGTGACATTTTTCATTGTTATTTTTTACACCATTTGATACAAAAGGCTTTACATACTTGGCTTGTTTTACCTTCATTTTAAATGGACGATCCTGAGCAAATATATTACTCCATATTGATGCAACTATATGAAATGTGTGTATTATAATGTCGATAGAGTACCGAATACGTAGATAATGTATGATTTTTGTTTTCCTTATTCTCCATAGGAAGATGCGCAGGAGAAGCTAATCAATCTGATAAATCAAGTTCGAGGCAGAATTAAGCTAGAAAAAATTTGACTTTGCTTTTGCTAGTGAAAAGATGTTGACTTGATTCTATTTTTTTTAAATGAATATAAAATATAAAATAACCAAACGAATAAAAAAGCGCAGAAAAATAAACATCTCGCGGGTCTTAAAGAAAACACGGAATAACTTTTTAATACTTATCTACATAATTAGGTACATCATAATAATTTTTTACAGGCAAGTTAAACTCGATGCTGGGTATTACCCATTATAAACTCTAACCTATGCATACTTGATTGAATACTAAATACATACTGACTCACCTTTTGGATCAAGTTTTCCCCGCACCTTCCACAGATTGTGACATACTCCAAAGGTGTGGAATCTAAAGTTGACTATCTGTATCGAAACTTTATGGAAAAAGAAGCAGAATCCTGTAACACATAAATACTACACATACATACCCGTATAATAAGAAGCGTTGAACTTTTGTACTTTGGTCTTAGACATTAGACGTTAGGCGACATGAAAACCGCATCAAAATGCATGCATTCGAGAATACTAATCGTAAATACTAAAATATACCTTTGCAAACTTCCTATCAAAAGATTATGCCACGATTTGTTGACGTTGATGGCTCATGATAATATTCTGCGGTGCTACTATGAATATCCAAGCGAGTGGACTGTTACTTGTTACTGATATTTTAGATTTGTTGTTGTTTTGTTGTTGTCGTATGTACTTACATATTTTTTACACTTTTGCTTGCGTATTAGACAGCGACTGGTTCTAAATGGTATTACGTACATGCTTATCGTGAGTGTACATTATACATTATACATAAAAGAAAATTCCAAAGTGGAAAGTACGGAAAATTATACAAAGTGACACGAAATAATCCGATTTAAATTCGTTTTCCTTTAACATAAAAGCCAGCATAATTCTTCTTCTTCTTGCCCATGTTGCAAGAAAAAAAATCCTAATTTAATTCGAGGGATCAAAAGTAGAATAGAAATTAGGAATTTAATATTATAAGAGATAAACCATGATAATCTCATGCCTCTGAAAATGATAAAATAATGTATAATATAGGGACATGCTATGCGTACACTATAGATACACATTTTAAATTCTTATGCTGTGCATGCAATGCAGGCAGTAACCTCAGTAGCTTTTTTGTGAACTTTGGATGCAACTCTTTAAGTTACTTAAGAACTTGAGCCTTGCCTTTCATGTTTGTTGTTTATATTTTATATGATGTGCGTATTTATCTATACATTTTATTGTGGTGCATGCAATGCGATGTGTATATGATGTGTTGTTTAACCTGGCCACATGGAAAATCCCAAGGTTAACATTTTAGCTCAGGACTTTTCGTTTTTTTTCGTCAATCTTCCATGGATTCTTCTGTGCATACTTATGTATGTACTGATATGGGGTATGGGTACACTTATACTGTATGTACTGCTGTTACCGAGCACTTGCTCTCAAGTCCCAATCCGGTTTTTCTCTCGTCACTTCATCAATAAAATCTCCATGCTATGCTATGATAACTATGCACGTATGTATTATGTATACATTTATGCACGCACGTTGTACTTGTGTATACGGTGCTTTGCGTCATTCAACTTGTTGTGCTTGTAGAACCACAAAATTGCAATACATAGTCGATAGTCAAAGGGAATTCAAATTCAAATTCAATATTATTTACAATCAGTCCAAAATCACAAACAGAGAACTTCAAATTAGCTCCAAGTGCTCCACGACGCACGTGTGTGAATTTTGAATCATCACATACCAAACATTCCTTCAGTAGGTAGTTTAGTCTGTGTAGTTAGGTTTTAATTTTAATTTTGGACTAAAGATGAATCGTCTCCCTGCGCTGGCTCTTCGTGCTTTAAACCAAGTGAACAGGTGAAGGAAAAGATAATAATTTCAAAAGTTACAACCAAGAAAATCAAACTTTTCTATACTTTTATTAGTAAAAGAATGTAAGTGGAGTTGAAACATATTTTTTCTATTTTCTTCAGTGGATCTTCTATAGTTTATCGTAATTATGGGAGGACGTCGGTGTTACTGTCTCAAGCCCATGAAAGCCATGGGAGCACACCAATGAACGTGAAAAATCGGTTTTTACTTGCCTCCATCGCTTTTCGGTTGAAGGTGTATGACGATCGATTAATGTCCCCGGAGGAATACACCCTGGCTTATGGACTGTATCAACGGGTCTCAAAGGGTATAAACAATACACCAAAGCCTGAAGAATCCGAAAAACCCGAAGAAGTTATAAAGTGGGAGTCCTGGAGCCGATGTGGCGAGATGTCTTCGGTTCGTTTTTACAATATACAGATACATAATACACATTAAAGTATTTTTTTATACTACAGCCATAGGATGATTTAAAGGTTTGAAGTTTAATTTTTCCCGTATAAACGTATTTTGAATTTTAGGAAGAGGCACAGGAAAAGTTTTTCACCATTATGAACGCAGTCCGAAACAGAGCAGGATTTGGTGACTTTCAGGTTTAAACTGAAGCCAAAGGGATAATAATATGTCTTGTACATTTTTTATATGTATTTTCTACTTTATACCGTGTTCTTATAGAATAATATTATGATGATGTATTACAAAAGCGATTATATGATTAATGGTAAATTTAGGTAGCTATATATAGAAATTACCCGTACACTATACATACCTTTATTATTTACGTTGTACAACAATGAGCTGTTTATTATTATGTATGTATGTGTTAGCAGTTCTTTATATTATTGATTTATAATACTATAAATATGTAATTACATTAATTGAGCTTCTAGAGCTTACGCGGTTTGACTAAAGTGTGAAAAGGTTTTGGAGCTCGAGATAGACCACAAATTTCTTCAGTCGTTGGTGGTGGATGATTTGGAGCGAGCTCAAAAACATATTTTTGGAGCATGGATGTGAAAAATAGGAAAAATGTGTTCCGACTTGAAGACTCTCCTACGCATTTCCTTTTTCCTGGAAAATAAAATAAACATGCCATGCAATTAAAAAATACCATACAATAAGTATTTACAGTGAATAAAAATTAAATACAAAAGAAAAACTCCGAAAATATTACGTGTTACGATTTATCCTGCATTTACTGTTGTTTCAGAATTTTTTACTGATAAATTATGTTTAACGTGTCTTTATTTCTCACCATGTCCGAATGGTAGAACTTTATCCGTGTTGATAATTCTCCCCGTGGGGTCTAGAAATCGTTCAGGTCGGAATGCATGGGGATCCTCCCAAATCTGTTCACTAAAATGAATGCCGTGGATATTGATGGCCATGAGTGAGCCCTTGGGGATGAAGCAGTCGTTAATCTGCATGTCATTTTTGGGGCAACGGCCACTCACTGGAATGACACAACCATGTCGAAGAACCTCCAGGGTTGTCGCTTCCGTGTAGGTCATTCTATGTAAATAGTTTAAAATTAAAAAAAGATTATCATGCATCAGGTATCAGCTTTGCTTTGGCTGTATTATTTCACTGAATAACATACAAGGATGAGATTTTATAGAAAATGACCTACCGACTTTTATAGAGGAGACTTGGAAGGCCTGTGCCCACAACAGTGTCGATTTCTTCTTGAACTTTCCTCTGAACGTGAGGATTTAATACCATGAATAGTAGAGCAAACTCCAGGGAATTACTGGTCGTGTCCGCCCCAGCCATGAAGCTAATTTTGAAACAAAAGAACGTTTTAACTTTTTTTTCGTTTTTTCTTTCATACAAAAACTTTTATTGCAATATGCAACATGTAACATTCGAATTGTCATATTATGCATTAATGCCTACAAAATGCTTGACTTACAGATCCACACAAAGAGTCAACAGCGTCTCATCTGAAATTTTTGGTGTGTTAGAAATTGGAAACATTTAGTATCAGAATCATTTGTTATTAGACTTTTTCCATGTAAAAAAAATGAGAGGAATCGTTTACCTGTATAAAATTTTGACGAGTCCCCTGTCCGACTTTGCATTTCTTTGAGCAAGTGATCAATAAAATCGGAGGGATTTTCCATAAATGCTCCTTTTTTCTTCCGGTTTTCGATTAGCCTCTGTCCATTTGAAGCAAAAGGTTAATTTATATTTTTGAGTTTATTTCAAAACTGTGCATGAAAATTAATTTCATAATCAATAATCATAATCCTATGAAAACACTGAGCATTTCATGTATACAAGCATAATATACACATACCCTGAAGAAAACATGGAATTTTTCGTGACCTGTGACCCACGCGTCCTGCTCAGTTGCCCCTGGAATGTACCTCAACCACGGGAAGGCATACAAAGGCGTTGCACCCAAGTTGAAGCTCCGATTCCACTCGTAAAAGTACTTCATGAGAACTTTCAACTCCTGGTCGTCGTCCTTGAAGCGGGAGCCAGCCATCAACTGCCAAAGAATGTTGAGTGTGGGCAGATGGAAAGCCCCGTGTGGACTCAAAAGCCCCCCGTCTCTTACAATTATCTCGTCAAATTTTCGAAGGGTCTCTTCGACCTCGAGAAGAACACAGGATTCCATACTGTTTCCCTTGCCAAAGCCGAGTTGATGAAGCGTCTTGACGGCAAACTCCCGCGAGTGGGTCCAATTCTCATCATTTCCAAATAATACTCCTGTATTTTAAAACATGAGCTTATACAAATATTTACTTTTTCACATTTTATAATTTTTGCCTTTCGAAATAATTGGCCGCATTTTTGAAAACTTCTCACCTAAAGGTTTATTGAACGAGCGCTCATACAGAACATGGTTGTCCGGTAACCGGTTTGACTGCAATTTTAATGACCATGAAACATTTTCAAGTACCTACCACACAATTTTTTTTGAAAATTATCAAGTTAACCCAAAAAATATTTCAATTCATACCCAGTCTGCTGATGACATGAGTTCTTTGGCTAAATTGATGTCCATTACAGCAACTGAAAAATTATCAAAGCAATATCAAATTGATTTATGTATTCGAGAAAAGTTGATTTAAAAATTAAATAATTGCCTCAAAAATAGCTTTATGGTACGTGTGATCATTTCCCTTAGAAAAAAATCTTGTAAAAAATCTCATGAAATTTTGAAACGATTTTGGTCGAAAATCTGCTCAATTTTGATCTGATTTTGATGAAATGTCATGAAAATCTTACCAAAATTGTCAATCTTGTCAAATCTCGTCGAAATTTCATGAGATTTGTTTCTAAGGGTTAAATAAATATTTTTTACCCGTGTACGAACTGCCAACTTCAACTGCGTAAACTTTTCCATACGTTTCTGCTCCTACTTCCAAAGCAATGTAATTTGGTTTTCCCCAGCAAGGCATCCATCTACTCACCACCTCGTAAAAAGAATGCACGCCTGTAAACAGACCAAATGGATTTCAAAATTTTTGGTAAAATATTATTCTAAAAATTACCCGAAAAATTCCAAAATTTTTCAACTTTGAATATTATTGCTTGCCTTGAAGTTGTTTCTTCTGTTTGTTTTTGCCCTTGGCACTTTTTCCAGTCTGAACCAAACCTCCCCGGTCCATGAGGAAGAGGGTGAGGAGCGTTGTCGCCAGCACAAAATAGACTAACATTTTTTTGAGTAAACCACAAAAAGGGACTGTTCAAAAAATGTAATCGGTTTATATTAACAATACTCTGTTAACACATTCACCTTGCTTCTCGTTAATATTAAGTTGTTGCTCGACCCACAAATTAAAAAGCAAGTGTGTAAAAAGCAACAACTCTATGATTGAAATTCTTGTCTCGATAGTTGGAAAAACCGAGGATCAAAAAAGAAAGAAAGAAAGAAAGAGAGAGAGCGAGACGACTGGACCAAATCGCTTAGCTCCTCCGTCCGGACTAATTAGTTTTAAGATGGCCGTTCTGCTTTTATTTTTATCTTTTTTCTCCCGTTTTTTGCTCAATAAGTCAAAGTCAAGTTCAAAAGTTTGGCAGACTGTTTCGTGGAAACAGTCGCTTTTCACTCAAAGGCGAAGACATACATGTATGTATGTAATTTTGAAGAAAACATTTCCTCATAATATCAGTAAATGATAATGACCAAAAATTTCAAATACATATTATTGTATTATTTGTGTTGTATAATATTTCATGTGAGACTGATCAGTGAGATTCCTGTTAATGCAAAGGATTGCAAACGTCAGTGTGTGTAGTGTGTATCCATCCATAGTTAGTTAAAATACCAAGCTTTCAATGTCAATGTCGTGGTTCATTTGTCTCTCTATCTTGATGATTGATATCATCTAACTTTTGCTTTTGCTCTTTAACTTTATTTTCTTAAATACCGTTTTCCCACACAATATGTACTTATAATATGGAGGAATATAATATAATATATAAGCATTTTATCATGTTGAGTTAAAAATGCACATTTATTAGCATTTGTATTGTTTTGCAGAAATGCACAATGCACACACGTCAAGTAAATATCAAGCACTAAAATACAAATCCTACGATAAAGTCATTTACTGTATAATGTATAATATATTATATCTGTAGTATAATGTACACACATAAAACATACCCACGAAATAAACATTGAAGGCTGGAGCATTCATCGAGAGCTTCCTTCGTTCTTTATGTATCTTCGATGATATAATTTTTGTCCGAAAATTTATTATTCATCATTGAAACGTTTTGTAAAGGAAAACTTCTCGCTTGGCGGAAAATCGATTTCACTGGCATAGGAAAAAATCTAACACATGCATAATGCTACATATTGAATTCGATCGGGAACAAGATAGTTCCTGTAGTCCGATTTTAAATAATGATCACTGCTCTGGAAACAGGTTTTAAGTAGCAATATTTATATATTTAGCGTCAACAGTTCAATCTAATCTTATATCTAATACACAATGTTTGGCAAAAATTCTAACTTAAAATTCACCCGATGTCCAGTTGACAAACAATAGTGTTTAAAAACGAAAACTACATAAAAAATTTCAATCGCCGGAATCCAGGCGAAAAATGCACAATCACTAGATTACTCTGTGGGAACAAACCATATTGAAGGTACGACAAACTCTTTGTACATGGACATATAATATGTATTGTATGTTGATGGGGTTTTAGGGTTTGGGGCAGACGACGAATATTTTTCAGCGTTGGAGGTTCAGTAGAAGGTAGCAGATAAAATAATATGTAAGAAGCAGGAAATTCTGGAGTAAACTACAGCTTGGCTAGACAGCGTAAATTATGAACAACGAAAACAAGGGAAAGCCTGAAAGCTCAGCTTCCAATCTTTAATGTCAATGTCATGTCTGATGCCAAAGTACTGAGAGATTAACCATTTTAATCTAGACCTGTCTTCAAAATTTTTTCGTGAAATAAATAAACTATAAAAGTTGAGTGCGAAATACAAGACAATGTTTTTGTATGCAGGTAAGTACGTCGATTATTTACGAATAATCATTTAAATTGAAGGTTAATTGCATTTTACTCCGTGTTCAGTTTAAAAGAGCAAAAACACAATTACATACATGAACAATAAAAAATAGGGTTCTTGGGTACATTATTCATTTGTACATGGTTTATCATGTAACTATGTAGTTCTTAATGGAGAGGAAATACTCTGTTTTTTTGCTCCTTCTCACACATCATTTTTTTAACTTGCATTAACTTTAATTCAAATAAATACTAGAAAATAGAAAATTCTCCGACGACAACGACCGATCCCACAGTATGTACTTAAATAGGTGTACTGCTTACACATTACGTACAACAAAGGTTCGAAGGTGAACGTTTAAACTACAGGAAAATAAATATAACGATCACTTTATTAGTAGCAAAAAGCACTCCAGAAATCCAGAACTGTTGACGTATTTAATTTTCCATATAATATAATTTATACAACTACATACATAACAAACATAATACAGGGATGAATTTTTTGTACTTTCCAATTTCGCCTTTTGCACGGTCGTAATTTCCTTGTGTAAACATTCGACTTGTGTTTTTACACGTTGTTTTCCCGAAGTACCACGTATAATATAATATGCATTGAAATATGATAAATGTGTACATTTCGTACATGTTATATAATATGCATAAGTAAACCGTAAGTTACAAACAAACTCGACTTAAAATAATGCAATCAAAATATACACTCTGTAAAGCGTGTACAAAAGTAAAGTATAGGTGGTGAATTGTTTTATTGGTTGCGTCGTTGTATGTATCATAAAATGGATAAATCTTGCTTATTCCTGGAAATCAACTATAAGTATGTGAAATTCTGTGCTTTCCCTTGGAAAAAAATATGACAAAATTGAAACTTTTTTGATGAGATTTACATGACATTTCATCGAAATTTCATCAAAAGTTGACAAGATTTTTTTCTAAGGGGTATTTTTCCAAATCACTTTAATATGCATCTATGAATTTATGCACATGAGGTAACCTTAGACAAGAAGATAAGCGACCGATTTACAATTTGTACTGTGCGTGCAGAAAATACCTTTTGATAGATACATATTTGAGACGCCAAATTGCAAATGTGTAAGACGAAATTGCATACCGCGCACTGTGTAATGCAAAGTGTGCATGTCTGTAAGTAAATGTGAGAAAATGTTGTGATGAATTGCGAATTTCACAATTGTTCAGCATTAAAATGGAAAATAAGCTTGCTCTTGAACTTGGGTTGATAATAGTGCCCACAATATTCTGTATATGTATATTATTTGTTTTTATTGACCAACATCTTACATTTTACTCGGAAACGAAAACGAGTCATCCATTCATTAATTTTTTTTATTAAAATAATACACAATACATCTGCACACATATACAAAAGTAAAAGGCACATTCTTGGTAATGATTCTACTGTTCATTTTTAGCTTAGAATTATTAGCTTGCATCACACTATTGTACAAAATTATCTGTGTAACTTTTCATCAGTTTAGCTTTGACTGATACAATCTCTCCAGGAGGGCCGACAGCAGGGACAAAGTGAATGCAGCCAGCAGGATTTTGTAAGCGGGTGCAAATTCTCTCGCTGACAACTGGGGAACTTTCTTGCAACTTAATTTTGGATCAAGACACTGAAGTACGGTTTCCCACTTTGCCTGTTGCCATTTTCGGTGGTTCAACCCACGCTCGATGAGTAAAATTGTCCTACAAGATTATACACCAATAAAACCAATGAGTGTTCCATTTTTTTATTTTTGATAATGATCATGACACGGATAAATCAGGATTGACTTTTTACTTATGCTGAAACAGTTCGATCAAGGGTGAATCCTTTTTCATAAACATCGAGTCCTTGGTTCGGTAGCCATTAACATTTTGTATCCTGGAAATGGAACAGAGTTCTCGCTCGGGCATGTTATGCTGAAACGCCTCCTGAAGAAAGCCATCTACGGGAACAATAAAGGCGTAGTTTTTACCGGAGTATAAAATTTTCTTGATGGCATCAAGGCCGCTCTTGAAAAGCTGGTGGGACCTTTCCAGCAGTCTTATTTGACCTTCTTTACTCTAATACATAGTTTAAACAACAAAAAAATTATGTATTTATGGAAACTACAATTTACTTTTACAATTTGAATATACTTGTGTACTGTCGCTTACTCGAACAAAGTCGTGTGCATAGTAGGGATAACCTGGATTTGTAAAAATGTCAAAGCCAAGTCGCTCAAAATCCTTAAACTTTTGAATGACGGGAGTTGGCTGTGAAATGGAAGCAACAAATGCGGCTGTATAAAACAAGTAAATGAGAAGACTTGTGCACATTGTCACCAGGAACATGAGACGCATTGACCAGGACACGGGATTTGAACTCCAGCCTATAAGTATGTACATTGTACATTTTAGAAAAATACCTAATGCATTTTTTTCATTAAGCATTCGTCAAAAACTGTACAAGCAACAAACGCAGATGTTGTTCCTCTTTACTCTAATCACTAATACATAATGCATATAAAATATCTACGATAAACACCTTGTAGTGAAATAATGCTCGTGAGTAAAAATAAACTTCGAGTCATAATACTAGACAACGGCTGCTTTTCTCCCTGTCCGTTTCCATCGTTTCCACCGTCCTCTTCTCTTTCTTCTTTGTACTGAGCAGCTGATTGTGATTGTGACTCTGAGCGACAAGAGACGATTAAAATAGAGATGAGCAGGACAGTCCACATGATGAGAATTGCGTACCATAGCAATGGACTGAATGGAGAGATGAAAATGTTCTCGGTGGAAGCCCGTGACGGCTCCAAGTAGAAAACGGAGGCCCTGAAATACAAAATAAAATTTACGTTGGTGACGTAATAAATCTAATTAATTTTTAATTTATATGTTATATATTGTATATGTGTAGTTCTTATTATTATCCTTTCATTTAATATTCATTTCTGTAAGTTGTATTTACTTACTGTGAGTACGAAATCGGAGGCAAGAATGCTAGTTTTTCCAATCGATATTCAATGAGAGCACTGGCAGAAATACAGAAATCTGCCTCCCCATCAAGTATTTGCTGAGCCAGGCCTGTCAGTTGAGAACTATTTTCATCTTTTCCGATCCATCCCTTGCCTGCGACCGCGTTGTACCTGAATGAATCAAGTTGTGTGTTTTATATACAACGTAGCATATCGTGTACTGTAACTCTCGTGATACAGGTTTCATTATTACTTGAAATTTAGGAGACGCTGAAAATCCAAGAGAGTTTCTATACACACTCCCCCTTTAAATATAACGGTCCCATTTTCCAGAACCAGAAGATCTACAGTGGCCTTATAATCAATGTCATACTGCATAGAGGAAAAAAGATTGATTTTTTTTACAAAACTTGAAACAATGGAGAGGCTAATTAAATACATGATTATTGTACCATATTTTGTATTTATTGTGAATTGTGCGTTACTTGAGCGACGACGTTCAAAACGCCTCCTCTCAAATCTTTTCGCCGTTGAACTACGGGAGGAAAGCTGGAGAATTCGAGCGTGTCCTTCATCTGAGTATTACAAAGAGTTTGAGTCAACACCTTACCGTTTGAAAAAATGGGTACCTCTTGCAAAATTATAGGCGCCTCCTTTAATGAATAAATTTCGAACAAAACTGGAAGGGTATCAGCACAATTAGATGAAACTTGGAGATGAACAAGTAAAAAAATATCCTTGTCCAAAGGAATGTGAAGGGCGTCTGTGTTTATGTTTGACTGCACGAAATTTTCTAACTCGACCATCGTTGTCTCTTTAGTTGCATACGATACGGTTATATTAGGCCAACAAATGATAATCATCTCACGTAGCATAGTTTCAAACTCACTATCTTTCGAATTGTGAAAGTTCCAGGATTTTTGAATTGACTCCAGAACGACTGGAACATCTTGATCAATATTTGAGGGAAAGTAAACTTTCACCAGCGTATTCTGACCATAGTATTCAATCTCGATAGATGGAACATCTCCTACCACAACTGCAGTGTTTTCTACACTATTCTCCGCGAAGAAAAAAAAGTTGTGCTGGGAAGCTTGTTCACAAATTTTGCTGGTGGTGCTTAATATATGACCCCAGTAGTTGTAATAATCAATATCTTCATTTTTAGCGTTATTTAGACCCGTGACCCGTTTGAAAGGTAACTGTTCAGCACAAAACCAAAAGGTCATGATATTGTAGTACACCGCAAAATGGTCAGTCCCCTTGACCATTTTCTCCCGGTACTTTTTTGTACCAAGAGCTTTTTACTCCACTTAAATTTGTGTTTACTATTGATTCTGTGTCCTTGCTAGATATTATCAGAACAGACATGCTTACTTTTTGTTTTGGACTATTGACTGTTCCTCTATTTAAAAACGTCGATACACGAATGAAAGCCTAGGCTCGCACGTGACGATTGACGATACAGACCAACAAGTGAGTGGAGCATCTGGTTCTATTAATAAGTTCATTAAAAATAAGCGTCTGACTCTTTCTCCATGATGACAAGCTGGAGAATTTGGCGTTAATTCTACTTTCATGCGATCGATTTTCATAACAAATCAATAAAATGCTTTATCCAGGTAAATTGTGAGTGAACTATCAATTGTGAGCATAATTTTTACGGTTGAAACTCCAAATTGAATAAAAAGCTGCAATAACAAGCTGTCCTCGTTTCTCTCTTACATGTATATGTATTAGGGTGGCCCAAAATATGCTAGAGTTGTTGGATCCCAGCGCTCCCGGGCTCAAAGGTACATATATTAGTAAACTTCATTCCTGTAAAATTTGAAGTTAATCAATCAACGTTTAGGTGGTGCGCCAGGAGTTCAAAGGTCACGAGGAAATTTAAAACATGATACACGTATTTCCT
>JAQIVE010004265.1:0-14873 GCA_034698285.1 Sminthurinus bimaculatus | reverse complement strand
AATACTGATCTTTGAATGTAAGTTCTACAGAATCCAGTTCCACAGTGTGGGGCTCAACTTTGTTGACGATTACATCTGAGAAACTTTTCAATTGAAAAGTATTGGCTACGGATTGTTCAACGCTAATAAAATCTAAAATGAGAACCAAAGATTACATTGTTAAAACACGTAAATTCTCATATTGCACACATTGCCGATTGCGTCTTGTGATAAACATTCAAATCGCATACATTTTGTACAAACATTTTTATCAAGTTGTAGTTTATAGTACTTTATACATTGTTTACTTCTTACCCTTTTGAGCAAATTCATCTCGCAAACTCTGTAAGGGTAAAGAAAAAAGCACATTGAATAAATAAACATGAATTACAAATCACAATAAATTGAATTGAGTGTAGTAGATTTCGACTTCTTCCTATTGTTGATTATTGTGATCTTAAGTTAAACTAAACACAAAATACCTTTTTGGTGACCTTTACAACTAATCTTGGAAGCTCTTCATCAGGGTTATAAATTTCAATAAAGTCACCGGCCTGAAGAAACGGAAAATCCTTCGGACAGAATGCAACATCTTCAACTAGATCAAACAAGAGGAAAGAAATAAAAGGAGGTGGATATTACATAGTGTTAAAAAAAGAATATTATTGTAAGCTCAATTTTTGTTCCAACTTTAACCGTCCGATTTTTCCACTTACGGCAATACTGCTTTTGCTGCGAATGTTGGGACTTTTGATGTTGGGTCAACTTGTACAACTTGACTGCAGGGCCCATCACTGACAACTAATTCAAAGGGACAAACTAACTACGAAGATGTTGAAAAGTTGAACCGGACCTTTGGATTCGGTCATTTGGATTTGGGATTTGGAATTTATTATTTATGTGCATACTTACAATCAAGATTTCATATTCCCGGTCAACCAACTACATTGTACTAATACATACACACAAAAGACTTTCAACTTGCGACACACAAGGTTAACTTTGGAACACAAGCACAATCTCATTTGTATGAAAAAAGGAAAGTACTGATTAAACCCTAAGTTTGTACTTAAATTTTGTATTTAGACGTTTGCTGAATATTTATTATGGAAGAAAATCAGTAGCTGTCCATCTTCTATAACCCCTCTCCATTATTTTTTATTATTACATACCAGCGACGAGAGTAGCTTTTTCACATCTATTCATCGATTAGTATACCTTGGCTAATTATTGTAATGTGATGTAGGTACAAGATCTGAGAAAATAGTATTGTTGTGTAGGTAGTACTTATTAGATAATACCTATTTTTATACATATACATGTGTGATTACTTATTTTATGCATGTGGTTTTGAATTGAAGTTATGGACAATTACTTAACTAACATTGAAAAAACACTAAAACTGAAAACTAAGGCAAGAGTTCTGTGGCTGTAATTTATGTTTCGCTGTTCATCTCATCTGTGAAACAATTTAACAAAACAGAAAATTAGGCATAGCTACTACATCCATTGCATTTATCAGTACAATACTTTTCCTACAAGTAAATACAAGACCACAGTATATTTATTTTATGTATTTACACAAAAGCACGCACAATGCATTTTTTTGCCTATCGTAGATATATTCCGGTGCAAGTATTTTTTACTCTGGAACTATTCGGAGATTACGCTCGTAAGTGTATAATGTATATAATCTCTCTTGAGAAAATCGACTATAATCCCGTTATCGGTACATTAGTTATGCTCTGGATATAATGATTATGATGACAAAGGTGACAGTGATAGCATCTCCATACTTAACCCTGTAACCCCCTCCCCACTTTAAATAAATACATACCTACATGATATCCGAATGGTTCTTTAAAATGAAGCCGGTGACTTGTTTTCAATTATGATGTCTATTTATTTTGCGTATTTTGTCCTTGTATCCTTGTGTATGCATTGCATTTTGAGTTTATGTAAATTCCTTGGTTGATTTTTTAAAAACCGTTATCTCTCCATATCTTGGCATTTTATATAAGTATACATCAGGACATGTTCTTATGTTGAAAGATTCTGTCTGTTGACGCTTTTCTCGCTCTCATTCTAGTTCTATTTAGTGTTTGTACCAGCAACCAAATTCCCTTTGTACACTGTGTAAAATCATGTCTTATACATACTAAACTAACATTTCACACATGTATGTACAATGTACACCAGTTGTAAGTGAAATGGGGGAAAGAGGAGAAAACACAATGCAGGGAGGGAATGTTGTTGTTGGTTTTTGCGTTGTCAGTTGTGTTGTTGTATTTGTATCAGATCAAAGCTTCTCACAGCTCAGAATGAACCGTAGTTTCTGAATTTTTAGAACGCACATTGAAAGAATAACATTATACGGAATGGAACATGTATATTTTCATTATGTATACGTACATACATTATATTATACGCAATCCGGGTCCATAATATGTATAATGTATACACAATGCAGGTAGTGGTACAAAAATCTAAACTGGAAATAAACCAGGATCTACATAATTGTGTGTATTAGATACTAATAGTGGTTGTGTATGTGTATGGTTAGTCGGTAAATATGTAATTAGAAGCGCATGCTGCATCAATCAGTAGAAGAAGGGTGTATCATGTGTGGAGGAACATACTTAAAGAGGCAGAGAGAATACAAATACTATGCATTATGTGGAGACGAAAGGGTTAGTAGTTAGTAGCTAGTCGTCTTTTTAATGAATAAGATATTCGACATAATAATTAAGTGTGAGCCTTAATGTTTTTTTTCTATATGATGTGCTGATGACGGTTCATGGTGTACACATGATGCGGATATTAGTCCTCTTAAAAACTCATCTCTCTGTTCATCTTCACTCTCTGAATAAGTAAGCATGTATGCATGATACGATTTTGTATGCATGGGGGAAAGTGAATATGTATGTATAGTTATAAAATGTATAATGAGAAAGCATATATGAAAGTCGTACACTGAAACTGTATGCATGACTCGTACAATAATATTTTGACTGTCCATACAAGAATTATCAAACAGTCATAAAAAATTGCAAGATCTATCGCCAATTCGTCAACCTTTTGAAGAAGAGGATAATATTATGATGTATTTTATTGTATATATTCTTTGTTTCCTCCTGTGTTTTATATCTCATTGCACCTCTGAATCTGTTGAATATTCACAGTATTTTAATATAGAAGCTAAGAAGAAGAAAAAAAGGTTTGTATTATCCTGTATCCAGTATTATCACGCTCAAGATAAGAAGGAACAAGAACAAAAGAAGAACAGGAAAATGAGATACATAATAAAACAGCGCTGCAAAGGTGATGATAATAACATACATAATATGTACAATGTACGATGTACAGTGGCCGCAAGTCAAAGACCATAAAGAAGAAGATGATGAACAAGATTTCGACAATTTGTAGTCGGTATTATGTACATGTGTAGACAGTGGTGAGTTGGAATTAGTTGTTAGCTGTATTGTAGTTTGTGCTTGTAGTTGTAAGAAAAGGAAGAAAAACCCCCTGGCTTTTTATTGGTCCTTGTACAATATTTTCTTTCCTTTTTAAACAAAGGATTTTGGCCCATCTTCTTTTCTCTACCTGGATTCTGGATGTATGATGTATGTATAGAGCTGTAAAAGAATAATAATTTAAACCCGGTCTCTCTTCAGTCTCTTCCATCACCTCTTGTTTCATATTATGTACTGGCCTTTAAATTTTAAATGGCATTAAAATCCTAGCTTGACCCAACTTTTCCAACAGGGATTACTTATTGTGGAGAAAAATAAAGAGAATCTTGTATCTTGTAAGTACATATTTATGTATCACAAAAGAAAAAGAAAAGAAGGCTCACTGACTCTGACTCTGACTGTTACTGACTGACGGAGAGAGACCACTTTTATTCTCTTCTAATATCTACTTTAACTTTTGTAACTTGCACTTGTAACCATACATACAAGTTACAAGTACACAAGTACAAGTAGACGGTAGAGATATTCTATCAGTAGTCAGCAGAGTCTCACAGAGTTTAGTTTTTAGTTTGTTGGTGCGCCATATCAATAGTTTATTAGTGCATATGTACACTAACTATCTTTCTACATATGTACTGTATACTGTCTACAGTCTACACAGATATAATATATTATTATCATCATTGTTATGTTATGTTATGTGTTATGTGTGTACATATGAAGCTCTTCACTTCTTGTGTCTATAATATAGATGAGTACTGAATGTGAGTATGTAGAGTGTTTGTCTGAGTTTCTCCTTCGTTCTCTCTCTCTGATTGTGTTTTGTGTGTAGTGTTATGTATGCTCCATTGTACTTGTCAATTTAGTTGGATGGTGGCTTGGCTCTAGTGTAGACGACACACAAGAGCACAGAGAACATCTACTACAGTAGAAAATATATTATATTAGTTGCTTACAAGAGACACAGTTTTTTCCTTCCTTCCTTTTTGCTCTACACTTGGTCGTCCTCTTCTTCGTCTTCCCTCTCCGACCATCAATCTTGTTCATTTCGAGACTCCGTTTCGTGTTCACTATTCTTATTCGTATAATATATTCCCCTGCTCCAAAATTCACAGCCACAAAACATAACATAATATTATTATTATTATATTAGACTAATCTCTAATATACGCACACATTATAAGTTACATAAAGTGCATAATACATACATGTTACATGTATAGTAGAACAGAAAAAATTGTACAACTGCCGACTTGAAGTTGAAATCACGAGAAAGAAAGAGAAAGAGAGACGCAGGATTTCAAAATAAATACACCTGAGACAACTTTTGTTTTTCTGTCTTGATGCTTCATCTTTCTTCGTACATGATATTATAACACATTAAACGTTTTATATTGTACTACAACAAAATTAATAATTTATCTACATAGATATAGAACAAGTTGAACAAGCAAAAAACAAGACGGAGCTAAAATTAGTATTTTATTGGAATACGTACATACCTCAACATCAAAGATTATTCTTCGTAATTCGTAACAATACATAAGAACGATAAAATCAGAATCAATAAGGAAAGTTCCGTGTGTTGTATTGTGCTACAAATTGCAATTTACAATCATCATAATTTTATTATTCTGCAGCCACTCGGCGTGTGTCAGATTTATCACGGCCAAAACTCACAACTTGACGCTGTGGCTTTCAGTGTTCTGTATAATGTATAATATGCGAAGATGAAAGGTGAATAATAAGTGCTGAAAACCTTAACTTCTCTCTTTTGTACTTGTAAGATCGAGGACCGAGGATCGAGCAGAGAGTGCTAAAATAAAGTTGAAGTTTAATGTATGGTTATTACATTCTCAATTCTCACACTGCATTTTGAATCCTAATTAACCGTAATGTAATGTAGTATATTAGACGTGTTGCTCACGAGTGTCTCTTTTCTCCAACATATCGAAGCTAACATAATACACTAAAAGTGTATATCCGATATCCGTAATAATAACTACATATTATGTAAGTACTACAACGATAAGTACACGAGAGTGGATTTGTTGTTGTTTTTTTTCAAGTTCGCTCTCCTCAACATTGCTCAACATGATAATATTGTACATAATATAATAATTGTGCTATACAGCTAATACATATTATTCTACCATCAACGTGTATAGTAAATAAAATAAAATAATATTTTATACACACACGAGTAGAGGAATGAGAGTAACTGCTAATAGTTTTTATTTGTGGAGAAGCATGTGAGAAGTGAGAACCATATCTAAATATTACCGATGATGTGATGTGATGGTGAGTAAGTGAATTTATTTAGAGCGTATACATTATACATGCATACTATTAACTATTTACAGGTATACAGATTACAGATAATAGTGCAATGAAATAAATTAAATTATGCCGACTGTGTTTTTTGCTCCCCAATGACAATGTGCTCATATTCGTCACACACACTGATAATATTTTAATAATCAACTAATGTGATTTCTTAGTGCATACTTTTTTACACATACCTACAAATGGCTCGAAAATTTGCCAACATTTAAAACCGACCTTAAAGAGGACAAATTAACTAATTCATATGTGCACTTGTTTCTGGTTTTCAATCTAAAAAATAATATTTTTCAAAGCAGTATAGTTTATAAAAATTCACAGCAGAGTTCTCTATCTATGTATTTATATATCTATAGATATATTTTATGCATACATGCAAGAAATTCAAAATTTTAATGTGTGTCAAGTGCTAGACTGTGTGGAACTGTGCTAGACATTTTCTCTACTTATTTTTTCCCAAGTGTCTAACGACAAACTTAGATAGATATCTATGTATGTATATTATACTTATGTATGCTAAATATTACATGGATATGTTGAGGAATATGTGGGATCACGCACATTTTGCAAATTAGATTTTATGTTAACCATCAGCAGTCGCAACTCCAGCCCAACACAACAGAAAACAGAACACAAGTCGTCGTCTCAACTTGAATATTATAAGAGAGAAAGAGAGAGCAAAAAATATAACATGTAATGTAAGGATGTGTGTGTGTAATAGTTCTTTTTTCTTCCTTTCCTCTTGTTCTCCGAGTGTTGTTTTAGTACATGTGACATGTGTATTCGCATAATACTTATATACATATACATATATGTGTCGCCACGTCGTGCCAGTAAATAATACATTTAGTGGTTCGTGATTGTTCCCGTGCTTATATACATAGAGCAAAGAGAAAGAAGGAACGAAAAAACGTGAAAGTACAGAGGAAGAGTGCTATACAGAAAAAGTAGCAAAAATGAGTGAGGAGGATAAAAGTTTCATAGACTGTCAGCCCATGTGCTCCAAAAATGCTGGCCGTGGTAGCATCAGCAGTTTGACTAGTGCCGAGAAAAAGAAGAGTAATTCTCCCACCAATGTCAATACCAATACCAATACAAATTCGTATAGTTCTGATCAAACTCCAAATTCGAATCCAAGCCCCAGCACAAATCCAAGTCCAAATCCAAACCCAAATGCAGGCAAATTCATTCCATTAATTGTAGGGAAAAACCAGGCTCCAACTATCCTCATCACGAGCAATAATGAAAATAAAAGAAGCACACAGCGGGACAGCAATAATGATGAGGATGACAATGCCTTCAAAGAAGATGACGAGCTCCTGACCTCCAATACACATCAAAATGCCCTCGTCCACCTGAATGCAGATCCACAATTGACCATCTCAAGTCTTCGATCTTTGGGCCTACTCGCCAACAAAAATAGTGACGAGGGTGGCGGGTATCCGTATGGGTGGAACGCTTTTGCACTCTCCGATCCCGACGTACAACAAACCGTCAAGTCAATTGCTTCTTTAGGTATGCATGTGTATTATAGTGAATCATTTCTAGATTCTCACACGTTTTTTTGCAAATATCAAGTTGCTTTCTCCACAAGTAAAAATTCAAGTACAATAATCCCAATTTTTTGTTTGTATAGGACTTGGTTCATCGGACGGAAGAAATCTGTATGTCCGTCGAGTTCCTTCAAGTGCCAGTATCTTGATCAATAGTAAAGGAGCCACCATTCGACGGTGAGGAAATTTTCATAGTAGGTATTTCCTACTACCTATTTTTTCGTGCGAATTCCAGTCGCGTTATCATTTAGAAAAACCCTATGCCAAGATTCCACAAGTATTTTGGAAAAATTACCCCTTTTTTATTAGGCATGATATTGCATTGGCATTGTGTAACTTTTAGAATGCCGGCAAATTTTTCAGTTGAATAAACTGCACCCTCAATTTTACACATCTGTAACAAATCTATGTACAACTTTGCTCTGTGATCATGTGAGAAAAGTGGTTTCAGTATATATATATATATATATACATATATATAGGAAAAGCGTTCCCAAAGTCAGATTTCTAGACAAAATTATATTATCATAATGTATTTAGAATTGAAAGCAGAGATCCGTATTATGTACGGTCTGAATTTCTGTATAATATTGTATTTTTTGCATGCACAAAATTATGTCAACCAAATACACTCAACACTCAACAGAAATGAAGGAAAAGTTGTACAGTATGAAGGTCCTTTTTTTATTGCAATAATCATATTTTCTTTTGTCATACATTATTAGAGAATGGAATGAATTGACGAGAGAAAATGTATTTGTATATATACTGACTATACATGTTGTACAAAAACTCTGCCTGTTTTTTATCCAAAGAGTTGAAAGCTAAAAGAAAGACAATAAGATTCAATGGAAGAAAGTGTGGAGTGTGGAGCATCATCATAATCATACAAACTACAAATGAAAAAACACGGCCCCTTTGTACTTATGTATTATGTACATATTTTGTTTGTGTTTTTTCGTTCCTTTGCATGCAAGTAATTTGTTTAGTTAGTTTTTTTTTAAATTGCTACATTATATTACTTGATACATTGGACTTGAGCACAGACAGACATTTTGATGCACAATAATATGTACGATGCGCATCATGTAATCCTTGTATTATGCATGTATCATGTATAATGTATACATATTATATTTCCTTTTGTGTATTATGTATTTTGCTATTTATTTGTCTGTAATATGTCGGCGAGATTCTTTTACTCATTTTTCAACGTGTGTGTGTGTATATATTTATGTGAAAACTTTTCATCTCAATTATACCCCTCTCTTTGTATAATATCTGCTTGTAATAACTATACACATAATAGTTGCAAATTTTATGGACTGAGATAATATATAATATAATATACTGATCGGGTTTATACATGTAGAAATTTTGCGAGCCATGATTATTTATTATTATTATCATGATTGTCAGATTCTTTGCATGTCCGCAACCATTATCATGTCAGCATGTCATATATGTAGAATGTAGATACTATAGTCGTGTGTGATTTAATATACATACATACATAATACAAAATACATTTCGCACGGTATAAAGCACATCATATTTTAAACACTAATAACATAATTATTATACATTAGGTATACAACAAATTAGTTTCTTGCTTAAACAAGTTTTACTTCACAGATAATTGATAGTAATTACTATAATGTTACAAGTATAATCTTTAATCTTATTACAATTATTATGGGCTTTAATTCTTTTAGACAAGTAAGTATCTAAGTATGGATGCAAAATCCTAGAATGCTTGTTTTACTTCAAATCTCTTGAGTGCAATGATGGTTGCAATTTTAATTAATTATTTTAAATGTCCATCCATGTATGCAGGGAAAAAAGTCTCACCGCTCATCAGATAAATATTATTGAAGTACACATCATAGGAGAACGTCATGCTGTATAAATAACTAGAATCTCCCTTTTCCACGTGTTTTTTTCACCTATTTCAAGCCTTCGTCCATCTTATTCAATTGATTATGTATGTAGTATGTATGTATGTATAAAGTATAAGTTGGTATGATTATTTGCTTTCCTTTTCTATTTTTTCCTGGCCTTTCTGTGGCCCTAAATGTTTGTGTAAGGATTAAGCCTCGTCTTATGCAATTGTGTAGGTTTTCTATTTATGGACTTGAGTTTATCATACAAAATACAAAGTATACATATGTACATTGTACATACACGAGGTAGTCTAGCCAATGTTGAGCATGTATCCAAAAACATTGTCAATATGATGTGTGTTATACATTATGGATTAGGGATAAATTGGTGTCTGCACCATATTAGAGAGCTTTTGCAGAGTTTTACTGCTGTTTTTTGACGTGCCAGATGCCAGAAAGCTAAAGGTTCTTGAAAAATTCTTCAATACCTAAGAAGACAAAGGATGCAGCTACAATTTCAATAGATGACCATGTACATTATACACACACTGTTTCTTGAGGACTTTCTCGACTCCCAAAACAGTCTCAAGTTGGACTCTCGATCGAGTTGCAGAATCACTCTGTTGTTATGATTATTATTGGGATTGAAAGTTGAAATCAGACATTAATGTCACATGTTCACACATTCAGCCCTCAACTTGTATAATATGTACGCATTACACATGTATGTATGTATTTTACCCATACTCGTGTTTTTTTTCTACCGTCAACACTTAAATGGATGAGTTGTGTTCATCTTTGGTGAGTATTCGAAGAAGTAAAAGAAGAAGAAGAGTGAGGAGTGAGGAGCGAGAAGAAGGCTGCATGCATATTTTATATATTTTTATATTTTAATATCCCCAAGTGTGCATTTTATCTACATGTGTATCTATACAGTTTTACACCCTATATTCATACATAGATATTATGTATACAGCAGAAGTTGACTTATTGTGAGCAATGAAGCATTTTAATATTCCTTGACATGACATTTTGGACACACCCAAACTCAATCCATCCGACTTGTTGTTGATGCTGTACATTCTAATAGAACATGGCATCATACATGTGTATTGTGTATGTAGCCTTTTTTTGGCACTCATTGACATATTTTTATGGCGTATTATGTATTTTACGCGGTAGCTGCCTAGAGAGCTACAAACAAGGTATACATAAGAGACAGCCCTATTTTAATAGTGCACATTCAACACCGATATAAAAATGAAATTGATGCATCCTGCGTCCACGAGGAAAAAATGAAAGAAACTATGTATAGAAGCTTAGAAAGAATATTATGACCGAGATGAAAAATCTTATACACACAGTCCAATTAAACTTTCAACTTTTGCCATCAGTGATAAATTTCATTATCGTCGTAATGATAAGGATAAAACATAAATTGTGTCATTTTCTTACATTATCTATCAGTTTTTTCCTTCGCACACACTCAGATAATGAGTATTAAAAAAATTCACACTTAACACTTAATACTCCTTACTGATGATGGCTGATTTGAGATTTGATTTGTCACTACTAGTCTAACTTGTTTGATTATCCATTTTCTCGGTATGTACTGTCTACGGTCTTTTGCCTGTTCGATATTCATTTTGCCAATTTATTGGTATAGTTTTGTCGCTAGTGCAGATAAAAAGGTGAGCTGAGGAATTCTAGGATTAAAACAATAATTCTTCAATGAATAGTCCACCTACTTATGTACATATTTAATACCTACAATAAAACATGTAGATTCATACATAGATAGAGGGTGTGTGTGAAAATAATATAATACTTAATGACAATCACCTCTGGAATCTGGAATTACTTCGAGTTTTTATACAGTCGAATCAAATCCGATTACTTGTTGCATGCTGCATAAATCCAGTATAGAATTTCATATTTTACAGATGATACAACATTATGCAGTGTCATTATACATACATACATACTACATACATATTGGGGTGTGTGGAATGATATAAACAATTTATGAAATGAGCAAATTCTAAGAGAATCATATTATGCATAGTTATTGCAAGTATTTTGAAGGACTTGCTATTCGTTTCATTCAGTTGGTTTATTTCTTTGATTTTCATCGTTTTCCTCAGTGGCTGATCATTTCTCATTTCACTACTTATACTTACATACATACAGAGAATTTTATAATTTTAACAAGTCGACTGTCAGGATTTCGCATGGAACTGATGGAGAGTCACAGTCACTAGACAAAGTATTGCTCCCATGTAAAATCATATTTCGATACCTGTCGCTGTACATTGTACATATTATATTATGATTCATGTGAGTGCCAAAATAAGGTGTAGCTAAAAATTGAAAACAGAGAAAGAAGAGAGAGAGAGAGAGAGAGAGCATTTAAAATTTTACATAAATGGACTTGATAATACTGGCGAATACCGAGAGCGACGGCCCTTGCATGAGAATTAATGTGAGATCATTTTTCAGACTAGCCGAGAAAAAAGCCAAACCGATTATATTATACTGTTGATCTCTCCACAATGCAATCTACAATATTATCAATTTTAATACAATATTATATTTCACATCCCTGAATTTTAATGATGTATGTAGGTCTGGAATACTAAAAAATCAAATGGCGATTTCATCTTCATCCTCTATAGTATTATGATGAATGATGGATAAAAAGTAATAAAGAGGTAATACATACCTATAAAAAAGCACTGGCTATACCTTTTTCAGTATATGCAAATTAAATAATATACGAAAATAATATGGGATGGGTTAACATAATTTTATGGATGTTTTATTACACACGGTGCAATTATTAGAACTACAGAAGCTGCACAAGGAGATCGTTTATCTACTTTTGCTAACTGCTAAATATTTTTCCCACTTCTGTTGACTAGAAAATGTATTGTATAATAATGTGCGAAAACTAAGTTTGCGCGTCTTCCCAACTAGTGACTGTAAATAGACAACTGAATTTTTTATGTATTAGTATATGTAGCTGCACCTTCTATGCTTCTCATTTCTCCTTATAATGCTACCATAAATGTCCCAATTCGGCTCTCCCAAACCATTATTGTGAACGAGCTTGAAAAGTGTTTTAGCTTTTTAAATTGACATTTTGATACATTAGTTGAGGCAGACAAGTGGGAAGTGCTGGGAGAAAAGGGCAAAGAGAACTGGAGAGAAAAAGACGAAATGAAGATTGAAGATGCAGGAGGAATAGAATTAGACATGGAAAAGTGGCAAACTGTTGATTGTATCTTGTCAAACTTCACATATCATCTCATTCCACTCTACACATAGCTAGCATTTATTAAACTCCCAATAAAACTGAAAGGAAAAATAATATGAAATATGATTGATGATATAAAACTTGTTGTTGGTCCATCTTCATATTCTAGATTCTAGCCCAATAAATTTACACCAAGTTGATATTTACTTAGGTACATACACTTCATATGAATGAAGAATGAAACATCAAGTATAATACATGAACACAGTGCGTCATTTAAAAATAATAACAATTTAGAAAAAATAAACGAAACATTATAAATAACATGAACTCACTTTCGTTTTACAGCTTGGAAAATCAGCGTGACGACTAAATACCGCATATTATACACTATGTATGCATAAACCGGTACACTGGTCATGCATCGAGCATCCATTTTAAATGTTACATCAAGCTCCACACACCATTATAATATGCTAGTAGTAAGTTTGGATGTTACTTTATTTACAATATTAATGCGTATGAATTAATGAGAAACGTTTATCCACTCCGTTTCAATTTCAACTTCTGCCAATGCTAATAATAAACTGCCTATGAAAGTATTTTAACAGCCATAATAAAAGTTGAAACTGATGGATGAACAGAAAAAATTCAACGCTGATTTTTTATTCCTGATGATATGAGTCTATGATCAAAAAGGTTACATATACAACATATTACTTAAAAAGAAAAAGTTACACAATCCATGAAATCTGACCATGCCATATGTATCCGGTGTCAAAGAATTAGCGAGAATAGGATTGAGAATATATACTAAAAAGATACAATAAGAAAGATATAATAAATAAAGATGGACAGAAGAGACTCGTCGTCAATCATATTTATTGCACACAAGAGTTACTTTCACTAGTTATTACTAGTTATTATAGAGAACTGAGAATGTCTAAATGATTTTTTAATGTATCTTTATGTATAATGTATATGTATTTAAATTGTAAATATTAAAAGTATCAAGTATCAAATGTCGGTCTCTCTCTTGTCTGTTTTTATTAATGTATATAGATCCGCTGAGAATGATGATGATGACTCTTCTAGCGGCTCAAGTTCCTTCTCCGTCGATCATGACAGCGGCTACAGATTCCGAAGAAAACACTGGCGAAACAAGGCCGAGTTTATATTAGCCTGTATCGGTTTTACCGTCGGCCTCGGGAATATCTATCGATTTCCCTATCTAGCCTATAAAAGTTAGTCAGCTAAATAAATATGATGATGATTATCATGCGGATATTTATAAATATAGTAAAAATATAAAAATAACTGTAATACTTCAGCAAGTCCATATCTAATAATAATTTCTTATGGCTTATGACCAGTAACATGTTGTTCAATAGAATTTTGAAAGCATGCATTATTAATTTGTACAGTTGTAAAATTAAAATTCAATTGACAAATATATATAATACAACGTTAGCAATACAGTAATTTGCAAATTTTTTCTCTCTTCTCTTCCATGTGAATGTTGAGGATGGGGCATGAACGGTGTGATGAATTGTTGTATTAATTTGTACACATTTTCACACTCTCAAAACAGGTGGTGGTAAGTCATACATATATACAGATTTTTGATCTTTTTTAAAGTTAAATTAAAAAGAACTAACGATAAGTAAAAAATCTTTAATAACTTTTAAATAAATATGAATGGTTTTATTAGGAGGTGCCTTTCTCGTCCCCTACTTTGTCACCTTAATATTTTGTGCAATCCCCCTGCTCTACATGGAGTTGTCTATAGGGCAGTTTACAAGGTGAGGCGATTGCCATGTTTTTCTTTTTTTTTTTTCTTCACATGACAATGTAGTTTTACATTATCTTTAATACGGCTTTTATGTATGTATAGACGAGGTCCGGTTGGAGCCATGTCAAAAATATGTCCATTATTTAAAGGTAAGAAAAGATGAAAGCAAGAAGTTCTACCATAGTTTTGTCAATATTTAGCCGTGCATTAGGTTAATTAGATAAATATTGTGTACTTATTGATTTTTTCCCCAGGGACTGGAGTAGCAACTCTGTTGATATCCTTTGTGATGAGTACCTATTCAGTTGTGGTGATAGCCTGGGCTCTTTATTACCTGGTGGCAAGTTTCAATCCAACCCTTCCGTGGCAGGGGTGTGGAAATGAGTGGAATACTCCGGGATGCTTCAACCCCTTCAATATCTCCAAAGCGGACGAAAAAAGCATCCAGCTTTTCAACCGCAGCAGTGTCACCCAGGAATTTTATGAGTAAGTTCATTTGAAATCGAAAGGGACGAAATTAGGGCTCATCCACAAATGACGTCACACTTTTACATATGTACGCTACGTGAACAAGTATACGTAAGCCATAGCGAT
>JAQIVE010004264.1:0-14875 GCA_034698285.1 Sminthurinus bimaculatus | reverse complement strand
AAAGGAAAGAATTTTAAGGTATATTTGTAAAAAATTGACAATTTCTAAAAAAATCTTAATTTTGTCCAATTTTGTAATTTTGTCTAATTCTTATAAGCTTTAAAATTATTTAGACAATTTTTTTAGCTTCTTTTAAAAATAATACTTCCTAATAATATAACTTTATCTTTAAAAAACTCATATTTAAAAATTTTAAGTTTAATATTTTTAGATTTAAAAATTTGAAAAATTATATGAAAGTTTGTATTATAAGTATTATTAATTTTTAAAAAATTAAAATATCATTTATATAAGCTATAAAACACCTTTTAAATAATTACCCTAAAACTGAATCAATTATCTTCTAAAAAATAAAAGGATTATTTCCAACTCAAAAAGTATTATTTTATGTTTAAATATACTATATTATAAACTAAGTATAAAATTATATAAACCATAGTAGTATTGATAAAACCGCACTTGTACAATAGTATATCAAAAGTACCTACAAGAATACGAAAGTCTTGAATATTTACTTGCAAAATAACGATTAACTTTTAAAAACGATTTCCAAAGCTGAAAATATATATATGTATTTTCAAGATACACAGAATCAAGGAAATGTATATAATAACCAAAGCCTCTTTTCAGTATGCTTGACTAACAAATATTTATGATATTTAAATATATATAATATTAAGTGGGAAAAAATACTCAATAAATAATACTTTGCTTTACCGAGCTCTGTTTTGACTATTTTACCCAACTGGAAACACATTATTAACCATGTTTTTACGTGCTTAGTGCTGAGAAATATTTTGTATTTTTTATTTTAAATGAATTAGAATAATTTAGGGTTATGTACAACATATTTAAAAACCCACAGAAATTTTCAGAGAATGAATTCTGACCCCCCTCTCTTATAATGAACCAATTTAAAGGACACTGAAATCTTATGTAATATTCTACTCTCTTGTTTTATTGTATGCATTTGAAGCATACATGGTTGCATTAATTAAATAATCTCGAACGCAGCTAAGACTTAAAACTGTACTTAGGTATTCAAGTATCAATAACATTTAAATACATTTCTATCAATAACAATTATCAATAACATTTAACATAAAACAACTCAGCTCGGGAAATTTCTGTATTTTTTCTGCTTTTTAGATCACAAATTACTGGATAATATTATTTATATACAATGGTTAATAGACTTTGTTAAAATACAATAGGACCACCATGTAATGAGATACGCAGTAATGTGTAGGCATTTGTGTAACTTGACGAAAGGGTTGCACGTGTATACATACAAAGTTATAAAACAAACTCTTCAAACGATCCGTGGATTGGTTGATGAACTCGGACACATTCCTGGAAAATACAAGAAGATGATACCAACATTATAAATATACCGACGATTAGAATGGTGCTAAAGTGTGCATGTTGAATGGCAAAACCACTAGAGTATTTGTGTATCACATCAAAATAATACTGGAAATGATAAACATCATATGATTGTTTACCGGATTAAATTTTCCATGTTGGTTTTCCATTAGTTTCTCATTTGATGAATCCTAAAAGTTTAAACAGAAAACAAAACCACAATTAAAATATTTGAAATTTTAGGAGCATCGAGCGCTATACATATATTATTTATTTGAAACCAACAACCATAAACTATACTTCTTTAACAGTCATTTGCTTTGGGTTCCCAGCACTTGGTGCATATTGGCATGCAGTTGGGGCACAGTGCACCGCAGTTCGAACATTTCCAGCGGCTCTGCAAGTCTACAAAAATGAAAATTGTGCATGTGAACAGACAGACAGAAAAAAAATTCGAGTGTTTGGTCATTTACCAGGATATGAATAGTAGTAGTAGTGGTAGTATTAATCATTAAATAAATTCAGCATGTGCATTGACGCACAAACGTACACGTAGAGAGTTGCAGCTCCTCCAAGTCTTCTGCAGATAATCCACTGGTTAGTCTTCCTCCATTAGCCCCCACTTGCTCATTCCTTGACTTTTTGACCGGGTTCTTAGCTCGTCGACCACCTGCAAACACGGAAAAAATTAAAAATCGTATCAGACATGGCACTTTCACTCAATGATTAGCAATATTGTTATATGTACCAGAATAACAGACCAATGCAACCTTACTAAATTATAAATAAATAACAATAATAACTAACCCCTGCGCCGTGCGCGTATTATTGTACCATAATATAACATATAATATTGAAAAATGAAACTGTATGCAAATCGTTATTTCTTTCATTGAAGCCTTGCCATATTTTTTCTAAATTGCAGAGAAAAAATGCTAAGCACTCTCAGTTTTCATGTCCTTGGAGGAGAAAATTAGACTACTACTAGTACTACTAAAAGTATTTGAAAAAGAATGTAATAAAGAAAATATTGCTAACCGTGAGAGGTAGAATCAGATCCAACACTAACAATTTTAATTCCTTGTCCACTTGGTCCAGCCATATACGATCCTGAGTAAATGTTTGTACAACATTAAACATAAGTTATTACATAAGAAAATTCATAGTTTGGTAAATAGTTAAAATATTTAAATTAAAGACAAATTTCTTAAATACCCATGGAATTTTGATCATGTTCCATACTTCCCAACATATCTTGTATCGAATTATCATTATCTTCAGACATATTTTTTGTTTTGTCATAGTCATCATCTTCATCGATTAAGTCTTCTTCTTCAAATTTAATAATACCATGTGAATAACTTTCATTAGAACTAGACAGATGAGTTGCGGAAGGGTCAATCATACTAGAGGATGGAATAATCACGGTTTCAGGATTGATGAAACCACCTGTACTACTGCTAACACCACTATAAAAACAGAAGAAAGCACAAAATTTGTCATATTATGTGACTAATGTGACGTAAGAAATTAATTCTGACAAATTATTTGTTTTAAAAGGGATGTTTTTGTATTATATAGCATATAAAGAAACCTTAAATTAGAGTTTTAAACTAAATTAAAGGTTGCTACATTTGATATAATAAGTAATAAGCTATAATAATACCTTGGTCCTGCAACAGCATGGGTATTTAAGGTATCTGAATTTGTGTCAATCACATTTGATGTTTGTCGGATGCCCCCACCAACTACATTGGAATGAAACGAGCTTCCAGCTTGTGTAGTTATGGGCACTTGAGAATCACTTTGAGATTGATTTTGTTGTTGCTCCTGCTGTTTCTGCATGAAGCTTGCAGGTCCAATTCTTTTCCTTTTTGGTGTTGGAGGTCTAAAAGTGTACACAAGAAAAAAGAAACAACAAAACATAATAAAATACATTACTTGAATATTAAACATGATTCCTGTAATTGTGTTTTTTTTTAAATATGAATTTTGTCAAATATTTCAGTTCAAAATCTATCTGCATAATCGATAAGACGGCAATTCCTATATTGTTGGATCATCATGAATGTATGCTTTTATATATGAAACATTATTTTTTCAAAAAAAATAGAGTATATAGTAAAAAAAACTACCTTGCAGCTTGAGTGTTTGCAATTTCAGAAGCAATTGAAACATCGGCAGCCGACTTTTGAGACACATTGGTGATGACTGGTTCTGAAGCACTAGTATGAGAGCGTTTCTAATCAAATAGAAAGAAAAAGAATTATAAATTTATTAATGAATTCTTGTAAAATTCATATAAATTATAATTAACATGTTGTATAGTGTTTTTGCTACTTAATACCTTTGTCGTTGAAGTATCTGCTGAATCATTCATTTCAGTCAGTCCTTTGATTTGAAGGAGTTCTATTTTTTTTTAAAATACATTATTTTACAAAATGTTTTAAAGGCACATGGAAAATAAAAAACTTCAATATTAATACTTGGCAGCACTTTATTTTTTTATCATTTAAAAAAATTACTCAAAATTACTTACCAGCAGTCTGTAGAAATGTAGATAATCGCTCTTGACTAATATTAACTTGGCCATTGTACATAAAAGTAACAACGGCTTGGAGATCGGAGAAATCAACATTTTTAAGGATTATGACAGGATGTTTACACGGATTTTCCTAAAAAACGAAAAATAAATTTCATATTTAATTTTGCTTTTTTAGGGGAACTACCTACAATATAAACTACAAATGGTGAATCAATAGATTATGCAAAAACATTAATTTTAGATAACTTGTAACTTACACGAAAGGTTTCCTTGAAATATGGCGAGCAAGCGGACAAAAGAACCTTATGAGCTTTGATTCTTTTTCCATCACATGATAATGTGACATCTGTAAAATCATCTTCGCCTATAAAAAAAATAATCAAAAATGAGTTAAAATTTCTATATTTAATGGTAGCATAATATGTATTAATATATCATGAACATAAAGCATTACAAGAGTCTTGAGATGTATTAAAAAGCACTACCTCTAAGGTCTTGAAACGCAGTCACGATATGTTGAGAATAATTATTCCATTTTAGCGAAAATTGCTGTGGGGTCGACATGATGAATTGTCAACCATGCAACATGTATTTGTTTGAAAAATATCTGAAAAGTACAAAAAAATACTATTATAATACCATCAATGAGCAGAAATATTATTGTTCAACTGTTATTGATCGATTGAAAACCCATACTCCGTATATTATAGGTTATAGGTAGGTTATAGGATATTATAACGAACAAACGAACCCAGCACTTTTTGAAATATCGATTCGTGTAAGTATATAAGTTCAACTACTTCTACCGGACATATTCACATATACATGTCTATACTCTATACTAGTTTTTTTTTGTATAATAATATTACTTCCTGCTTACTTACAGCGAAGGGTTTATTTTATCAAAAAAAAAGCTATTTCAAATACCCCCTTTCTACTACTTCAAATACTTAAATCATGGATGGCATTCATAATACGAATTTCAAGTTAAAATAAGCCATAGTATGCTGCTTAAGAGTTAATTATAAGGATAGCTGTGTAGTTATAATTAAAGTGTATTTATCACTCTGCTGACCCACTATAGCCGATCTAAAACTTAATACCTTACTAGTAATATGTAATATGTACGCACATATAAAACATTTGGCTTCCTTCAACTTTCAACTTCTTGAATTATTTATTTACTTCATTCATGATGACACAACTAACTAACTAACTTAGATGGTAGCTAAAACTCGTGCAGTTATAGCTATCAAATGATATTTCCTCATCTAATTTTAATTACAAACTACAATCTATCAAAAAAATATGCGCTTGAAGAAGCATTTAATATTAACACGCTGCACCGAAATGCTACCGAAATGCATACTCGCATATTATTTTCTACTCTGTATACAAAAGAGCATAATAAACAATAAACAAACATTGTCCGTCACAAAATAAAAGAATACATTATAGATACTTAAATATCCAATATCCAATAGCTAAAAGTATATACTTAAAAGTAAGTACTTATAAAATATACTTACTGTACATACTACATACATACACCTTACATGCATATACATACATACTTACTTACTTGTAAGTACTAAAATTATAGTGTATTCGGTACTTATAGTTGTCAAACAAATTCCTATTTAAACTTTGAATAATTATGAATCACGGACATACAATACTACTACTTCGTTGTTTCATTTATACTTAATGAGTATTTAAATCAGAGCTTTTTCTCGTATAATATTATTTTAGTCGATCTAAATATATTATGCAAAGTAAAAAGGTAAAAAGAAAACGACGAAGGAAAAAAAAAACCTGTACTTGACTCCTTGTTCTATTATGTAAAATCTGATGGAATCAATAAATATCAAATGTCTAACTCACCTTTGTCCAATTCACGACAACCAGAATACTAAGGTGTTGATAATATCCTTAATCGTCATTTATTATTTATTTATTAACGTGTTCACAAACTTTGAAAAAATATTCAACAGAAAAAGTCAAGAGCGGTGTTACAACTGAAAATGGCTGCCTATGTGTGTGTCTGAACGCGTCTTCCTCCGTGCATGTATGTACTTGTTAGTCCGTACCAGTATTATACATGCGCTCAAAGCGCTAGCCCTAATACTTGGGTTGGTATTTTATGAGGGTTCGCAAAGCTCTAATAAGGGCGAGAGAGGAATTTCTTTGTCCCCCATTGCTAATACCCCTTTTTCAAAGATTTTTTATGGGCTTTTCAAGGGATTCCTTCCTTTAAAAGTAGGGTCGTTCGTGTATAAAGTTTAAAGTGGTACTTATATGAAATGTTAAAATATTTCGAGAGGTATTTCGTAAGTAAGTCCCTTTTGTAAAGTTGCAAATGGTACATGAGACGTTTTTTCATGAATATGGTAAATGTGTGGTATAAGTACTTATATTGGTAACACTCCTTTTTATAAGCTATATAAGCCATTAGCCATAAGTATTACCAACATACATACATATTACTATGGGATAAAGTGAGACGAAATAAATGCTTTCTTTCTGTTTCCCAAGCTCATACTTATATTAAATATTATTAAAATCATTGTTATTTATTCATTGTTAAATATGACAAATTACTTATGAAGGCATACTGACATTTTCGTATTTATATTATCCAATAACCTGCTCACAAAATAATATACTTTTATTACATTTTATCAATTTGTGGTTCGTTTTTTAAACATTCACGTACTTTTACATTGTGTGTCTGATAAAAAGTATTCATTTAAATACTACACCATAGACCATGGATTATGGATGAACATTCTTATAATATGTATTTTTATGTACTTTTCTGGTCTGTATCTTTAAGTACATTATGCAGTTTTAAGTACGCACAATGAGCTATAAAAGTCATAATAGAAATCACTGTTTCCTCATATTAAATACATTGTAAGTATTAAATGCTTACCTGTGGGTCATTTATTGTTTTGGTATTTTAGAAACGAAAAAACTAAAACAAACTATAAAAGGGGCATCCATATGCAGAGACTGTGGTTAATATTTAACAAAGCTTACAATTGTTAATTATTCACACTTTATTTACATAAAAGTACATTTTATCTGCAATCTGCACAAACACAATCAGTCGGAGATCACAATTTTGAATCTTTTGCTGATGCAACATGTTAGTTTTTCACACAGAGGACGACTTGAGACTTTTGGGACAGGTGAGACTCAAAATTAACATGGGCATTACTCCAAATAAGTAAAAGTTACAAAGACAGCTTGATGTGTCTATATTTACATGTAGTTCATAGTTGCAAATTGTGACCTCCATTGATTGAATTATAACAATATAATATTTATGTACATGATTTTCTATCTATTTGTAATAACAAAAAACAATATTTATATATTCTCTATAAAATATTTTAACACATCTTAAGTTCCTTTTGTTATTTAGGTAAATATTATTATATTATATATACATACATTACATTAATTAATGACTAAATATTTTATGTATTTAAACACGACGATCAAAATTGTCTCATACAAACGCACGCGAATCACAGATCACACATATACACACTAGACATACATATTACGTGGAGACTTGGCTTGGACAAGTAGTTGAAAAAGCTACTTGAGGTCAAATCTACACGTTTTAAAAAAAGACACGCATGCACAACACACAAAGATTGTGAGTACTACTCTCATCTTTTTCATTTACTTATAATGTACACCACGTTTTAAAATACTGTATTGAACGTAATTGAACGTTGATTGAATCAAGCATTGAATGGAAGATTAATATAACTATTAGTATTTTCCATACTTACGTAATATGTATTAGCTTTAGACATTAGAACCGACATGTTTTTACATCACAATTTGAACTAAATGATAAAGTATACACATACATAATATTATATTATAGACATAAAATATAAATATGTTATATATTTAAAAAGAAGCTACTAAAAATAACGCACATGTATACTAATACTTACATGCATAATTGCATACATTGTGTTATTGGGATGTATTTTACATTTTCTCCATAAGTACAAGCACACGCAATACGACATACGCACACACTTTTTTCGTTATTGAATAATGTATGGACAATATTTAAAGTTTATAGCCCTCATAATTCATGTACCTATATGAATAGTTTACACTTATGCGTATCCTTATCATCAGTATATTTTATTAATTATTACAAATAGCTCTCTTGTTATATATAATGTCAAAAAAACGTTTTTCATACTGTTTACATTTTGTAGGCAGTCTTGTGTAATATTATACTTATACTTAAATACTTACTTTCTCCATCTCCTTTCTTTTCCAGATTAAATTTTACATCAAAATCTTACGCTAGTCTATTTATGCAACATTGATTGGTCCCCATTATTATAACCATTGATATTTTATAACTATAACACAATATTAGTGTAAAAGTATAAAAAGTAGAAAGTATACACAGTTCTAATATTTAGGTAAAATAGGTTATATTATTTTAACCTCTGTCTTTATATTTTCTTTCTCTCTTGTATAAAGTTTCAATAAAAAAGTTGCATCAAATAATGTTGTCGTTCTTTCTGTGTATCAAATTTCATAGGTAATTTTGAAAACAAATTCTATATGTATATCATTATTGTATAGTCATTTTTTTGAGTAAAAATCTTCAAAATATGGGGATATGTATCTTTTCTCTAAGGTAAATACATTTTCAAGTCGTATAACTAGCTATATATCATGTATCTAGTCAGTTGAAAAATATTTTAAGCATACAAAAGAATTAAACTAGAAACTATCTATTTATTCTCTCCTATATAATTAGCTTAGCTCATTTTCATTATCAACTGTAGTTTGATTACTATTATTAGTGTTAGTACTAGTCAAACTTAAATCACTAGGTTTTACTGTCGTAGTACTAGTTGTTGTAGTAGTAGAAGTTGTCGTTGTAGTTGTTGGAATGGATGTCACCTCTTCAGATGATGGATGGTTAACATTATCACTATTTGAACTAACGACCCTTGGTTCTGGAGTCGTAGTTGTTACTGGAGAAGCAGTAGAAGTTGTTGTTGAACTGCTCACTTTTGGAGGAACAGTTGTTGTTGTTGTTACTGCAACTTCCTCCTCCACAATGCCTTGATCATTTGCCACCGATTCTGTAACAACTTCAGCACTAGTTTGTCTTTCTGTAACGGCAACTGATTGGTTATCACCAGTATTTGAGGACGGCACGGGGTTCTCAGTTTCAGCTTGGACATCGTCATTAGACAGCTCACCATCGGACACCTTGGGCATTTCAGTAGCGGTCACTGGACTGTCTTCTACAACAACAATGCTGTCATCAGCAACAGCAGCTTGTGGTGGTGCTGGCGTTGTGGGGACAACAGGCTCATCATGGACGTCATCATTACTTGGTTTTCTCTCGTTGTTTTCGTTCAAACTTTCGACACTGGATCCCGTGTCCTCAGTCGCATTTTCGTTGACCAAAGTGTCATTTTCCAGGTTGATGGGGACGGGTGTCGTGTAATCCTCTGTTTCACGATGACGATTTTCCGCCAACCTATTTTTGTCGCTTCCACTGATGATCAAAGAAGCAACTACAGGATCTTCGATCGAGTGGGAAATGGAAGCAGAATTGTCATTGAAATTTTCTCCAGAAACGACCTCGGCTGACCCGCTGTTATTTTTATTGACATCTGATTCCGTAGCACTTGGTTCTCCACTCTCTCCCTCCTCAACAGCAATGTTGGTTTGATTTAAATTTAGTCTCCCACGAATTCCATCAGTCAGTCCACTGTCTGTTCCCACTTGACCACTTTCCCTGTTGGAATTATCGAGCAAAGCATTATCTCCGTACACCATAAACTCGGCGGAATTGGTCAGAACACTCCGAGTTGATGCGTTGATTGATAAATCTTCCCTTCCGAAGGGAGAGGAACTTTCTCCAAAGGATTCAAAACGAGCCGACTTGCTCCTCACACTGGTACTGCCATTATTGTTGCTATTGTTGGAATTATCATTATCCTCGGAAGAAACAAGTTCAGCATCATTTGAAGCGTTTGTAGTGCCTTCGACACTTTCCAAGGAGTGTGTTGATAGCACGTTGGATTCATTTGAGGATTCTTGAGAGGACACCGTGTTGGAGGCATTATTGTTCTCTTCAGAGTATCTGGAGGAATTGAAAGCGACGATTGGGATTGGGGTTGTTGTTGTTGTTGAACCGTTATTTGCGAGTGAGATAGTTCGATGTTGTTGAACTTCAGAGTAGTTGTCACTTCCAATGTTTTGCAATGGAGCCTCGTTTGACACCTCTTCTTCAGATGAGGGGGGAACGACGGGCATTGTTGTCATTTCAATAGGACTTTCCGTAACTGTGTCTTCTTCTTCTTCATTGTTATCGTGAGCCAAGTTTGGGATTTCCTCTGCCTCTGGACTAACTTTGAGTTGTTCATGAGTGGCTTCAGTAGTTGAACTATTATTGTTTGTTTGCTCACCCTCCTTTTCTTTCTCTGGCTCTTCATCCTCTGGCAGAGGGTTGATTGTGGTGGTTTCAGCAAGTGGGATATCAGGAGAGTAATTTCCTCGGCCTTGAGTTTCCGTACTTTCTCCAGGTTGTTGTTGTTGGTGTTCCGAGTCTCGGGGTGAAGATTGGTGTGTTTCTTCGTCTCTGGCGGTGGTTGCGTTAACAATGGAAGGATGAACATCACCTGCTTCTGTCGACACTTGGACGGGAGCAACTATTATCACGAGTCAAAATAAAAATTGTGATTATTTTAGTAAAATTAATGAAAAAATGTATGTACACTAAAATCAATAAAATGCCGTAGGTAACTACATAGAAAATGGAGAAAACTATATTTATTTACTCTCAGGATGGTCAGTAGAAGTTGTAGTAGTGGGAGAAACTGGTCCATGCTCATGTTCATGCTCATGTTGATGATCGTGGTGGTGGGAAGATTCTTGAGTAGAAACAGACTGCTGGATGAAATGTGGTTCATCTGTTGCCGTTTCTTCTTCACTTGGCCGCTGGACAATCGTCTCGTCAGACGATTCGTTCGTTGTTGTTGTTGTTGTTGTGGATGGCTTGGAGGAAGACGAGGACAAGGCATCTGTTTCTTTTCCAGCCGTCTCTGGCTCAGGTGTGGAATGGACGCTCATGGTATTGTTTTCAACACACATTTTCTTGTTTTCAGCCAAACTGAGGTATTCTGGACAAGTACAGACAAAGTCCAGTTGCTCATAGTCAAAGGCACAGTAGTGAGAACATCCAAAGTTTCCAAATTTACAGTGGTTCACAAGCCCTGTATACAAAGTAAAGAATCAAACATGTTTTTCATTGGTAAATTTCCATTTATTTTTTCCTATACATAATATTATAGAAACTAAATATTTGGAAAAAATTTGATGACATAACATAATATATAACTCACCATAAGTAGATGTGGCCCCATGACGCAATTCATAGTCTCCCAAACCTCGCAAAGTGGACATGAAACGTTGAACATCCATCAAATACTTTTGCTCGTCCACCCAACTCAATCTCATCTTGACAACAATGCTACCAGGTCTGTAGTCAAATCATTAACATTTAACATATATTTAGCATTTTTTCATATCAAAAGCTGCACAAAACGGAGTAAAAGTAGGAAAGGTCGAAACTTACAAAAATTCCATAACTTTAGCATAGGCATTGGAGATACCAGCTTCAGTCCTCAATCGGTGTCTCATCTAAAAAATTTTACATAGAGAAAGTTTTATTTTACCTCTTTTACCCAAAAGTAGATCAGGTTACAAACTTTTAAACACAAATATTATAATCATTTACTTCTTGCTCGATTTCGGCGGCCAAATCGTGGAATTTATCGGAAGACTTGTTGTTTAGAGCGGCTGTGTATTCAGCATTGTCCAGTGTAATTGTGACATCAGCGGCGGCTGGAACTGTAGATAAAACAGCGTTTTTGTACATTGTCATTCGATACTTATACACAATAAAACAAAAAAATAAATAAAAAAGCCTACCATAATTTTCAGAAAGGGGAGGTCGAGTGGCCAAAGATGAGGGAGAATCGTCTGGAGTTGATGAGGCTGATGAAGTTGTGCTTGCACTCCCGAAAATCGAGTCATCAAGTTCGGAAGACGTGGAGGTTGAAATTGGTCCAAAGCTGGAGGAAATGAGTTCAGCGGAAGAAGTTGTGCCCAAAATGTTTTCAGTGTATGTACTTTTCGTGGTGCTCTTTTGAGAGATCAAGCCGACTCCAACCGCGACCGTTATGACCGTGGCAAGGACGACGGCGCCAATAAGGTAACACATGTACTTTCTCCATGAATTTTCCTTCCTCTTGTCCCTTGTCACGTACAGTTTCTCACTCCTTTTATTATAGAGTATAAACAGTGGGATTAAAAGGTAAAGCAACATGCAATTTTGATCTAGAGTAATAAAAGCTAATTTATGAGCTACATATGTAAGTATGCAGTGGAGAACTGAAAAGAGGAAACGAACCGGTTGAGGAATTTTTTGTGTTGATTAACGGAAATGAAATATTCTTCGGGATTTTCATAGGGCCCAAACTCTGGTTGTGGCTTGTCCGGGATTGTGTTCATAATGTTCATGTTGATTAGTTCCGAGTTTAAGGCTTCGTTGAGCAAAGGGGGTTGAGACTCGGGTCCGCCATTGTGCATAGGGATTTGAGTATGGTCTCCTTTCTTTTCCATAGAATTCCGCTTCTTCTCATCCTTCTCGTTTTCACAGAGCTCGAACCCTTCATTGTCAACCCCTGGGGATTTTCGTCCTCTTGACTGAAAAGGGGACGGGGGAGGGGGCGGACTGTCTTGAATAGGGATCGTCATGTCGCTACCACTGGATACACTCATCTATGATTGAACAAAAAATGAAGAAAAATTAATTGAGGAAACTTGGAATTTCTCATAATGTACACAGACGATTGATGCAAAAACTTTCTACTGTAGGTAATTCATTTATTGGATCTATAATAAAGCATTACAACAATACAATTTATTAGCCAAAAAAACAAAGTTCAGCTCCTTGTTCGCATGGGCTTCAAGATGCACGTCGGTAGTATGCATGTATGAACAATTCTAAGAAATTCGTGTGTATGCATATTTGTCATGAATTAAACGCATCAAAGGTTTATTATTGCCCTCTTTCCCCCTCCTTCCCTGTTTAATCGTAACCCATCGTACTTTTTTTCCTTTGTACATATACAATAAATCGTACACGTTTTTGATCCTCCTCATGATTTGGATTTGAAAATAAAAATAATCACACGTTCCGACAAACTTTGCGTCAAACGCATAATATACATACATATCATTATTATTATGCATAATTCATAAATCATTTAGCTTGTCAAGGTTCCCTTAATTTCATGTTGTTGTTGGATTTTCAACTTTTTGAGATAATTCCTTCAAGGACATTTAAGGAATCTAAGACATATGTACCTATTTAACTTAAAGATATCTGCAAATGCATAAGTTTTCTATGATTTGGTGGTCTGGACCACTTTGTTTTTGTACATAATGGCAAAAACTCTATATTATTGATAGGTACTTTTCTATACAATGCTAATTAGTGGTGTCGATGAAATGCTAAATACTTTGAGCGAGTTTATAATGAATTCATTTTTTTGTCACTTGAACAATGGTAATAATTATTACCATTGTTTTCAATTACTGCTACCAAACAAAACTGGACCTGCAAACTGTATCATTATAGCGTGTGGAAAAAAGAAAGAAGAAAGAAAAGCGACCCCAAAAACTAGCTTCTCTCGTCAATACATTTTACATGTTACAACACGACAGAATGTGCATAGATTTTTTGATTCCTGCAGATTATTTCACGGTGACGATCACGATGCTGGAGTTGTATAATGATTTGGATGTTTAATGCAAATTTTCTCGTTTTAAGTGGTGAAGATGCTATGTACCAAAACACGCGAAAACAGAAAAACAGCAATTATACCAAAAACTAAAGACAGGGTGAAATAAAAAAAAAGTAAAAATGGTGTTTATTTTGTATTGCATTTGGCACACATTACACATTCAAGCTTTTGTAAAGAAAGAAAATAATGAATGGTAGGAATGGGAATTCGTCTATATGACTATGACACGTGGTTTTTTTGAGCAAAAGAAATCTGTAGAAGAGGAAAGGCTTCTCAAGTTTCAGCTGAATAAATTCATTGTATTCAAATGATTCGTATATAGTACTAAACAAGGAAATTATGTTAATAATATTATGTATAAAAATACTAGGTAGCTTTTCCCGAAAAAAGTACGTACGCGTAGAATACATTAGTTTAATATGTGTGTATACCATGTATTGTGGTGGAAAAAATTGGTGTGTGCACACTGCACACAGTACACAAGTAGATATAAATATGTATGTATGCATACATATACTGTTGAAATCTTGAAACGAACTGGTGAACAGTGAACATCACCATTTTCAAGTTTCCAATTACTTGAGTCTGTATGCATATTTGTGTTTTTTTATATGTATAGTTTTGATAGAGTCCATGATTTGAATTGAATGCTCTTCATGTATTATTTGTTCATCTTTATACATACACGGAGAATATCAAAAGCATATTATTATAGTGCACTGCATCTCTTTTTTATATAATCTGTCTATCTATGTGCACTAATACACATACCGTACATACATATTATACAGATCAGAATGTATACGTATTTAGTAGCACACATAATATTATAGCTGCAACCTCTTGCTTATTTAGCATAATATATTTTACCCCCTTCGCTTCGTGGTTTCATTTATTTTCGTTCAACACGGATGAGTTTCCAAAACTCCAAAACTACGACGGGAGAGAGACTGGAGGCGTTTTCATGCTCTTTCCCTTTCCTATTATTAAACATGCAAATAAGTAATGTGTTTGTGTGTAAGTATATGCAATGTATTTGAATTTGGGATGCATTTTTGATCGTTCAGCTGGCTCATGC
>JAQIVE010004263.1:0-14875 GCA_034698285.1 Sminthurinus bimaculatus | reverse complement strand
TCTTCTATACATACACATACATATAATATACAATAAATAGAAACATTTTTACACCGAACTTTTTCCTCAATTACTCACGTACTCTAAATATTTTACCTTGAGCAAGAAAACAAATATCGAGAGTCCTTCAACTTCCCTTCAACTGATCATGATTTCCGACTCTGAATTTAGCTTTTGTAGTCTACCTAAACTGCTACACTGTATACTATACTATTACTATATTTAATAATAATATGACCAAGCATCTGTTCTTCTGCTTCAGAATGGGATTTATTTTCGCGTCAAAATTTATTTTAGTTATCTTCAGTAAGGCAAAAGTATCTTGGGTAGAATGTACAAAATAATGTAGAAAAATGCCAACTTTCTCAATTCTTGATCTCATCTTTATCCTTCAACCCTATCATGTAAGTACAAGCATGGATCTGTGGACTGCATTTATTATTTGTTGCGTTGATTGAAGACAAGTTGTTTACAGCTCCATATAATATAATATTAGCATCGCTATTTTTCTCACTTTTTTTTGTTAACATGCAGCAATTTTAAGACTCCAAAATGAAAAAAATGCTGATGCGGATTTAGTTATATTTCTCACGTTTTATAAATGTTATACGACGGAATCATAACATGAAAAAAATAAGCATATTATAGAATATTATAAATCAAGGATGCACTAGTAAAAACTGTACCTATGTAAAAGAAAGTAGGAAAATATCATAGCATGGATGAAGAAGAAGTGAACTAGGACGAATATAAGTATAATATACATCAAGGCGATTAAACTATATCTAAATTATTTTTTTCCTTTACTTTCCATATTTACAGTGATATCATGTGGATACATACTTACATGCACCATATAACCAGAGCCGTAAGAAACTTTGTGAAAACAAATGTAGAATCTATTTTTTATTATTAATATAGCTATGTGCATATCATAAGTATTTACGAGAATCCACTTTATGGTTGATAAACTGTCCATTATCCATCTATCTATACTTACATACTTTCAACTTTAATAGTTGGACTAGTCCTTCGTCTCAAGTATTTGATATGATTTTTTTAAGAATAAAAAATAACGCCGATTATGACTTGTGCATCATTTAAAACTATGTTTAATCAATAACAAACATGTTAATTATTTGATGGACTACTTTTTTCGCAGTAAAATACTGTTTTCCGTATGTAGGAAAAGGGGAAAAGTTACACACACTTACACAATAATATAAATATATCAAGGCTTTCATCTTGTTCCAGTAACTTTTCCATTCATTCATTCATTAGACCATGAAAAACGTTTATTAGATAATACATAAGTGCTATATACTATACTGTATGCTACAATAATGTACGAAATATTGTACAACTGCTGACGATTTAATATTTTTCTTCCAAAACTCTTGTTGATCTCATTTAGACTCACAAATTGATATGATGGTGATAATTATTATAAAATTGAGCCCTCGTGAGTCTCAAATTTAAAGAAAAAACGGACTACAGCCCAAGTGTAAGTAAAGCGTATGACAAATGACAAATACATATTTATACATTTTTTAAGATACAAGGAAACTCAATGACATATTACAAAAAAACAGAGTTTGGGATCAAACTATTAGCACATTGCGTCATAGCATGGCCTTATCGCTTGATTCTAAATAAACCGTACAAGTAGTATAGACACGAAATACAAGGATGTTTCGATTCCATAAAAGTCATAAAGAAAATAAAGTGAAATCAACCCCATTTATCAGCATCAGTATGCATCATATGCAACAGTGACCAATCGCCAGAGTATCAAAATCAAAGTAGTAAGAGAGAGAGACACACATTTAAACTTGCTACACCAGTCTCTTGGATCTAGTACCCTAGTTATAATTTTCATAATTGTACACATTAGTGGAAACAATATTGTTTTTGTCATTTTATCCTTTTACATTGAACAATATAGACTAATAAATAATCGTGTTGACTTGACTGTTATCAAAGTACTATAATGCTAAAATAACATGCCACTAATAATAATAATTACCAAATACAAAATTATTATGTAACTATAAAATCTGAATTTTCTTCCTGAAACTACACTCTCAGCTTTATACGATGCGGAAAATATTTTTTGTCAAAACAAAAAAATCCAACTGATGCTTTTCCTGTTACGCATTAAACTATGCTATTAATAAGGACTTGTTTCACAAACAATGTTTTTCCTTTGTCAAAGGTACACTTTAATAACGACAACAGTACAAAAAAAACTGATAATAGGATACGAATCTCGAATCACGGCGCATATAGCTTCAACTTTTGTAAACGTGATAAGATAATCGAGTGCATTACAACTACAATTACATGCACAATGCACACACACACACACACAAGCGACAACAACAAACCGCTGCCGGAAAATCAAACAGCTGACCAGCCTAATTAAATATTTGTCTCCCATTACCGAATCAATCGTAAGATCAACATTTTACCAAATGAACCAACAATCATAATCGAATCAACTCAATGCTCAATGCTGGTCGTCGTGAAGTCAAAGATGAGTTTAGTGACGCATTAGTCAACTTGTTGATCGTAGAGATATTGAGAGACATGGAGAAAGAGAGAGAGAGAGAAAGAGAGAAATGTCTGTATGCATTTGTTTTTAGAATAAAGGTTATGATAACCTCCCTTGTCATTAAATAATGACATGTCGTACCTATATAAATAACCATTATCAATATTAATAGCTTCAGAATTATAAACAATTAAAAGCGTGTTGTATAAAGATATTGAACCTCCTCCTTCTTTTTCTACTCAAAGTATTAGCATTAGTATTAGTATTATTGTTCTTGGAGAAGAGATCAAATAAAAAATGTATAATTGGAAATATGCTATTGACTTATTAAATATAGAACTACACAAACTACAATAATCATCGTCATGATCTTTTGGTCGTCATCATTAGCATTAGTTTTATTATAAGCCTGACACATTAGGTAAATACTGCTCTTATGTACTCAAGTACACACACACACAGAATGAGACAGAGAAAGCTTACAGAAGAAGTTGTAAACATACAAGAAATACAAGAAGAACGCAGGTAACCTAATATCAAAAGGTAAATGAAGCCTACATACAAGGACTTTTAAGTTTTCTCCTCGCACGGGGCAAACCATGTGCTTAATTGCTCTCGTATAAATTGCGTCATTACTATGAACATGAACTCCGTTTTGATTGTGTATTGAGCTTTTATCTCTCATTTTTCTGTATCCTATGTACTTTCGTATTCTTTCGTGCTCTCTTCTTCGTCTTCTTGTTCTTCTCTATACCTATTACCTACATAGACTAATATATATGTATTGCCATTGCCATTGCATAGCGTTTGATGTGTGGCCTCTTTTGTCATGAATGGATGCTTGTCTACTTGTTTACCCAGTAAGTGTTTGTGATATGTAGATTTATTTCACGGTTCTTTAGATTACAAAAGACTCACAAGGTTCGGGTGCGTGACTCTGGAGGCTTTACTTTACTTTTCACCCCTAAACTTTCATCTTCTATACAGTTTAATATTGTTTGCATATATCTACCGTTTACGTAAACTGTGTAGCAATCGGAAAAAACAAGTCCTTCAAAGTTCACAAGAAAAGAAAGGAAGGAAGAAAGAAGGGAGCTCCAATTAACTTCCATTTACATACAACAATATGTTATGATTGGGAAATTTTACTTTAAATTATTTCCTCGTCACACGAACTTCCACGTGACTATTTATATTCGTACGTATTTGTATGCATGCGAAATCCAATGAAGCTTCCCGAGAAATCATTTTGGTGCAGGATAAATTGCCAATGGATTTTTGCACATGTATTGAAAATAAATACAAAACAGAAGATGCAATACGTAACTAGTAAAGTAGCTAATTAATTGAGCATGAACAATCATATGTGTGTAGTTTGTACATTTGATGTACGAAAGCTACATACTAAACAGAGACGAACATGTTCCACTTATTAAAATTTGACTTTTGATGTGCCATAAATAACCGAAATTGGTCTTTATTTGTGTATAGAGCAGACTTTTGTCTTTTGTCCAATGAACGTTCATCACGATGACGATGACTATGGCGATAATGATGATGTTGAAGCTGAGACTGACGGAAATAAGGAACGGTCCTAGGGCAAAGACTTTGTAGTTGTACCATAATCATGAGTTCTATTAATCTTTTTGCTCCTTCTCTCTCTCTCTCTCTCTAGTTCTTCTACACTAGTTCATAGATAGATGGATGGAGATACTGTCCATTCGTTTCATAAGTAGCTCATCTGGTTGTGAACTGAGCTCAACTCAACTGAACTCATCACACAGCTCGGCTTTCAATTTCAGCTGGAGTCATGAGAAAATTAATTACTCGTGGTCTAATAAACTTCCTTCCCAAAACTGTATAGTGTTCATCATATGTACACATACATACATATACATTGCAAATACACAGGGGGTAGCTTAGTTATCTCTTTCTCTCTCTCTCTATCTCCACTCTTAAAGAAACTAATTAAAGTTGAGAGTTGAAAATTGATACTCTTATTGAATTAAAATAAGGCAGTATAATCGCATCACATGCAGAATGGGAATAGGGATCAAGTTGCAAAATGCAAAATATCTTCACATGCCCACATACTACAAATTACATACCCTAAACTGCAAACAGATACATATTTTCATGTATAGGTCTTTCACCAAATAAAATAATGTTACAAAATATTGTAAACACATATACAAAAATTGGTCAAATAAAAAGCCCCCTTTTGCTTCCTCTTTTTAAAGGTCTGACATTGACGTGTTGTGGGCTCGCTGGATGAGTGAAAACTAAAATATATTCTCATGTATCAGCCAAGTCAAAAGACGAGCTAGCCATTTCATATATTATTATACTTACTCCATTCAGTTCAAAGTACATCGACAAGTTCAAGTCACAAATACAGTACATACTACATACACACATACATTATTAAAATTAACATGTTAGCTCTGTACACATTACATGTTTTTATTTACTCCAAGGGGATCTGAAGAATTCATAGCATAGCATGCAAACTACGAATATCATATCAAAAGAAGTCAAGTAAATACAGTCCAAACTACTGTTTTTTGCACAGGGTACATTCGTATGTACATACGGATGAGTATGTACCTTCAATAGATTGAACTTTCTCTCTTCTCTTGCTTTATCTCTCCTACTTGGGCGTACAGTTGAAAACAACAACAAAAACAACGACATGACCATGACTAGTATGTAATCCACATGAATAAATAAAGTAGACACATCACAACTACAAATAGCTGTGGAAGTAGCGTGTGTGTTTGTCTTTTTATCAAATTGAAGTTACGTAAAGATCTTTCTCAGTCGCTCTTTCTAGCTCTCTCTCGTTCTCTCTGGAGAGACTCGGCACCATGCATGAAAAGCATTAGAGAACATGAATGCATCCATTCCATGCCATTTCATGCCATAACATTAACGAAATTAAATACACGTATAAGTGTGTTATGTATGTATGATGCACTATAGAGATCTGTAAGTATCAACAACAACAACAACATCCATCTCCGCAGTACATACATGCATGGATTTGTGAATGTGCTCATGCTGGAATAAGTCGATGGGTTAAAAGATAGGTTTACGTAACACATACTCGAAAGTTACTGGAACATATGTTGGTAACTTACGTATTATTTTTCAAGTAGTACATACATACGCAAATATGTATGTAAAATATACATACGTATGCGAAACAGAAATAAATATATATAGAGAGAGAGAAGCTCGTAAATGGCATTATCGACCGGCTTCTTCCGTTGAGCTGGTCGTGCAAGCAAAGCAACATAAGACAGCACAGCATAGCACAGGCAAGCTCATATAATAAATGTATGGAGTATGATGTGTGTAGTGTTACCATAAAAAAACTGCCAGCTACTCTATCCTACTTCACTATACAAAACACGTGAAAAACGTCTCACGTGCGAGTCAGTTTACCCCAAAGAACAACACTCGATGCATATGTACACACTCACAGATTATGCGATGCACATAAGTACATAAGTCAGAGCATAACACAGTACAGGGTGTTCAGTTCTCCAGTTCTCTCTATGTATTTATGTTATATCTGATATCATACAAGAGTATGATACATAATACATAATGATTATTTTTATTCGCATGATCAACTCTTCAAAGTATCTATCCATCCAACTTCAACTCCAACTCCAACGCCAAATCAAATCCACCATATAAACTTTTTTTCTAATCTTAAGAGTCACGTCAGTCGTCAGTCGTGTCATTGTCAGAACGTGAGCTCTGATCTGAGTCATATTATGTATCAGGATATGCATATTGCAGGTTATTATCCATACACCATACACACGTTTGACTTTTATTATGATTCTACAGATATTTTATTATTAATGTATGGAAAATATCCACATCCTCATTCAACTTCATATCAGTATCAGTATTTATGTTCACTTGCTGCTGGATTATTACATAAGCGCGGACAATGATGACGATAAAAATAAATAACAAAAATTATGATGACGATGATAATGTCCATACATACATACTACACACATATTCTACTCAAAATTGAAGGTATCATCATAATGAAAAAAAAGAACCGGGCTAGAATAATAGAAAATAGAGTCGTCATACAATTTTTTGTCGTGTTGTCATGTATGCTCCGTGTTGTTTCTTCTTACATGAACAATATTTATTTTATGCTGATTAACGACACTCTCGTGAATATTATGTAAACGGCAGCGAGAGAGAGATAGATAGAGAGAGAGAGAGAGAGAGAGAGAGAAATAGAGATGTATGCACAATGTATAGAGTAAGGATTGGCAGCATCATTTTTCCTTCTCATACTCTGCCTGTTTTCTCTTCTGTCCGCCGTCGTTTGGCTTAAATTGCGTAATAGAGTCCTCCTCGTCCTATGTGTATAATTATCTTGTTTATCTTGTTGCTACACATTTTATCGTACAATATGGAAAAACTATTTATTCCTGCCCGTTCAACTGTGCTCAGTTTAACTCGATTCACACGCCCTAGTCTCAATTACATAAATACTATGCTCCGATCACTGGGTAAGTATTTATTTACCATGTTTATTGGAAGAAAAATGAAGAAAATATTCCTTCTTTTCAAATGTCCTTTCTATGCAATCTACCCGTATATATATATATGTGTCTGTACCTCCATGCATAGTTACATACCTATAACATGGTTACGTAACTTCTCTAATAATAATGTTGTTACTTTTATTATTATCATTCTATAATGCTCAACATGTATTATGTATTATGTTTTTCCTATATGAGGAGGAGCGCATGTACTGTACTGTGGTAAACTTACATAAAAACTGCCACTTCTTCACCTCCTCCTCCTCCGACTACTAATAGGAAGAAAACAACGTATTTACTTGCTAACTGCAGCCTGTATTTATTATGAGAGTTCCAGGAGAGAGAAGTTTGAGCTCGGCAACTTGTTTCGTAATACTTACATATCATATCATCTGTTACGCAACGCACTGACAACACATTTTTTCCAGTGAAACAACCTGCCTGCATGCTTCCCTCTCGTGTGTATGTAATATGTATGTATGCAATACGTGTGTGTACACAACATACAGTATACACGCTCTATCCATATCTATCCATACTCTTTACTCTTTTCTTATCGTTTTCTGTATACACTTGTGAACGATATAACAGTTTGTACTCCAGTCCGTGGATTCTCAGTCACGTTTCACGTTCCTCTGCTCGAGTCGACTCAACTCTGCTAACAAAACGCGACTTCAACTCGATAGCAAGTGCAAGTACGAGTACGATCTCTATTTCTGAGTGGAAGCTTATTGCAAACTGCAAATGTGTAACATATGAGGCTTCATATTCATATCATCTACATATGCATACGATTGCGATGACGACGGAGTTTTAACGCAGAAACTAATACCTATAATAAATATCTCTGTATGTAGCATCGTGTATCATAATATATGGCATGGTATGGGTTTCCTACTGTTTATCTATCTATTTATCCATTATCTGTATTATGCGCCTGGAAGTTCTGTACCAACCAATCCATTTTACCTCGCACCTTGTCAAATAACCTTGTCCATTTTTTTGCAACTGCATTTGATATTACTATTTCCTCTCTTTCTCTCTAGCTCTCTCTATCTCTCCCATACATACACACACACACACAATACACAAGCACTCATACATTTCTTCACACAAATGAGTTATTACATCACCCGACTATTTATTTCCATACATTTTTCCAATTTGCACAACAAACATTCGCAATACCAGTCTAATCATCACAATAATCATAGTAATGACGGTCATGATTATGATTATTATTACTATTATTATGGAACTATCGTTTTCTCTGGAACCTACAACAGTATTGTATGTTTACATGAAATGTACCTTGTACATTTCATACCATCTAAATTGTAAATTAATTAATGTACTACAATGCTTGTAAGCATATCGTTCATTACTAGTTATTATTACCTGTATTTGTTATTGGCGACTCCGTGTTTTTCTAATCCACCGAAAAATAAAGATGATGTAAATATTACAGTATAATAATAATACTTCAGACACTTTTTACACAAACTTGGACCACACACGAAACTATGTATGACCGGTGTTATTCAAAAATAATCCAATTAAGCATGTACTGAAGGTATAAAATAGCGTCTTCATACAGAATAGACACCCAGAGTGCAGAGACAAATATAGTACAGAACGTGTAAAAAGGGTTCATGACTTATACTGCCACTGTGTCTTGTCTTGCATCACACACTTGAAGACATTGAACAATTGAACATGATATTATATTATTGTACTGGCAGAAAGTAACCAATGGTGGTTTTACTCTTATAGAATTAAATTAATCGTCCTCATATCACCAAGACAAGAGCAAGAATGCGAGAACTATAATGTGATGTATATATTATGCAGTTGAGATATGTCTTCTTCTTTTCACATTCCAAAGTAGGTTAGTGTCCCGACTAATTGTCATTATCTAGTATTCCTTATTTATTTATTCACCATGTGATTGGTAATTACTGCCACTGTATTGTAATGTAATGTAATGTACACACGGTTATAAACATTATCCACGTTCAGACGGAAATATAGCACACAAATTTTAGAAAAAATTCACGGCACAAAAATACACAAATACACACAAACAGTATATAATTGATAGATACACGGATTTTTCAAAGTTGAAAATATTTTGTAGCTGTACATATAATATGTATCCGGTTATACGACAGTTCAGCAAAATTGAAGAGCCGAAAAGCGCGAGCGAAAGTTTCAATGGTTATATCGTATCCCACCGTATCGTGTTCGTAGCTGTAGTTGGGATGTCACCGAATGTCACTTTGCGAAATCTCGAGCGAAAATTTTGCAATATAAAACAATATAATATTGCGGGAGTGACGCTTGCGTGCTTTGTTTGCAACAAACTAAAACTACACTGGCCTAGGACTAGGAACGAGTGAGTGAGTGAGCGAGAGAGCAAGAGAGCGAACGAGCAAGCGAGGAAAAACGGAGATCGGGAGGCAGACAACATACACAGTACACACTACACACACACATTACACATAATACAGGTTAGTTTTGTTCCTCGTCGTAGTATTTAGTATATCTGGTATGTATTTCCCTCTGAGACTTCCCTCTCTCTCTCTCTCGCTCGTTCGCTATCTCTATTTAGTACAGACTCTGCTTCTGTTAGTTTGCAAACACAACGTATTCAGTCATATACATACATTTCTATATGAAATGTTGTGTCTTTCTGTGCGAAAGTGTGAGTATAGACGTAAATGAAATAAAATCGTACTCAAGATCTTTCAAGCACATTGCTGTATGTACGCATATTATGCATTATAAGTATATGTAGTTATACTTTTTATGGAAGAAGAAAGAAAATTTTGCTATAGCCTTCATATATAGCAAAACAGAAAACGCACCGGACTTAGGACTTACTATTTTCTTTGATATATACTTGTTTATGCATTCACAAAAATGAATATTTAATAGTGTATAAGACGTACAATATGTAAAAACAAGGTTTACTATATATATATCTGTAGGCTGACACTTGAATTTAAATACATGTTATGTACTGGAACTTTGCAATTTGCAATACATCTCGCTCATTCGGCCGAAAACCCCGTTTCGTAGGTCACCTTGATTACGTAAGCCTTTTGATTCATTGCATGAAATGTTCTTTATTTCTTCATTTCCATCTTCCTACCGTTCTCCGCTCTGTGCTTCAACTTTTGGAGATGCAAAGTCCAACTCCGACTCCAACTCCAAAACTTCCACAACCAGAGAAAGAGAGAGAGAGAGAGAGAGAGAGAGAGAGAGAGAGAGAGAATGGAGAATCAACATCATTATTTGCATGTAGTTGGAAACATTTAGTCGACGACTGGCAAGCAGCATCTTTTTTCTATTAGATTGCAGATCCAGTAACCAGTAAATATACAAATTTATACCATGTTATACATACGAGAATTCTCTCTAGAGAGAGACGATGGTAGTATGAGTAAGTAAACTAAATCTATTATGTATACATTCCAAACCACGCATTGACTTGTTGGCTTTGGGTGCACCGAACTCTTTCTCTTTCTCTCTCTCTCTCGCTCTTTAGGGATTTCGCCTTAATACATACAAAATACTTTATTTTATACCTACATATATGTATCCACTGTGCCAACTGACAGTCACCACTTAAAAGAATATCATCCCAATAGCAAAAATAATAACACAACATCATCTATTAGTGAGTGCAAAAAATATAGATATGCTCTCTTGTGCGTATTATTATCCTCCAGCAAGGTATATCAACACATATGATCATCATCATGATCAGCATACCATAATATTTTTTCTCGACCTAACCCAAACCAACCAACCTTTTTAATATTTACATATCATTACAACGAGGAGAACTGTTTAATTCATCTCACATACATGCTTGTAGCTTGTATTGTCTAGAGAGACATTTGAAAAACGCTGATTTGACAAGTAATAGCGTACACAATATCATGCCTTCGTCAATCGTCTATGTAAAATTTACACACATAGATTGTATGTGTGTATAGTATGCCCTGAATCTTCCTTCCTCTTCTCTATATGCAGAATAAGAATACAAACCAACTTGTAACGTCTATTTTGAATTACGTTTGTCTTGCTTTTAGCTATTTAATGTAGCTTACATTGAATTCTGAAATTTATACAAAATTCAACTAAAGGCCTAAATGCTGAAACTAACTACACTACTTAAACTAAATAGCTTCATTATTACTTCATAGGCAAAGGGTTTAATATTTAATTCTAATTATATCCAACGGCTTCATTTCCGCAGTTTCCTTTTGCTGAATAAAACCACAATTTAGAGCATCAGGTTTAAGAGTATGATGGGATAAGGGTAACATCACGTTCCTTCTCTTTAAACATGAAACTGTCTAGACGCTTCGAACAATTATCAAGTTCTTCTTGAACTAGTAATTCGACAGTTGTTTTAGGAGTTTGTATTATTATTATGTATTTATGCATTTATAAGAAGAAGACGAAGAGAAAAAAGCCAAGACAATATGTCGCAACCGATATTACATTTATGTATATATTATGCGTAACGTTTTTTCGGGTTGCACAATGAGGAAAATATAGATGATGGTATGGTATATTGTATTATTATATCATTATTTTAATGCCTACAAATATCTGTATATACAATACATTCTCATTGTTATATGTTCAAGATGGAATGTTTCAAGTCGACTAACTATAAAAGTGAGTTAGCTTTGCTCGTGCAGTAGTCATCGATAACATGTAATATACATAATTATGCAATGATTATTGTGATGATTGCCAACTAATTATTTGATTTTATTTTCTATACAATCCCTAGTCCCTCAACAATATATGTAAAATATAATAATCCACTTAGTAATACAAGAGACTTAATAAGCTTATACAGGCACGTATATAGACTAGGACTATACCTATACATTAAACACACATACAATGATAATAAATCAGAGTTTACGACTAGATGACTATGACTAAATAATCCACAATGCGAGATCACACACACAAACATACATATCCAGCCAAAGTCAAAGTATACTTATGGATGTGGATTGTTTCTCTCTCTCTCCCTGTGTGATTCTATAACTCACTGACTTACATAATTAACGACATAATTAAAAAGTTATTAGGAAATCAAACTGTCGGTTAACCTTCAAAACATTATTCGTCGTCATCGTCGACGTTATTGCTCATCCCCCTCGCTTGTTTTTCTATCTCATATACATATTCACATGTTCCGTATTACGTATAAAGTTATGCATTACACGCATACATACATAAATAAACGTAATGCAGCCACATTTTATACACAAATGGAAGAATTTCTACTGTATTTGTGTAGGCTTGTGATTATTCTAGTGTTTATGCATGATTACAACACAATATGTATGATGTATGCGATTTCTTATACCGAGCTAATAAATTATATTGTTCACTGGTACCAAGACACAACAACAATAACAATATAGAATATGCGGAAAAAAGTGTGTTTATAAAAGTATTAAAGCATTTGTGCTTATCCTCTCGTTCCCAACTGTACAGTACCAAGATAGAAGAAGAAACGGAGAATATAACGAATCAGTATGATAAGTTATGAGCCGTATTCTTGTTCGTAGTTTGGTGCATATAGTAAGCAGATGCATCCATTTAAAACACTAAATATTCCCCTTAAAATGTTGTCACTTTGTGTTGGAAAAAGTGAAAGAAGAGGAATTAAGTAATTTCAAATGACGGAAGCAAAGCAAAGCACAATACAGCACAATACAGCTCAATCGTCGGATACCCAAAATAATACTGTTCATTATTACTTTATGATGTAAGATATTGCTTTTGCACACAAACGTATGTGTTACGTATGCATGCATACGCAGATATCACGCCCCATGTAACATAACGTAACATTATTATTATCATACGATTGATTCAAATATTTCCATATATAAAGCAGAGGCAATCAACGTTCGAAAACGGAAAACACACTGCTAGACGCACTACACACTACATATGTATACCTACAAATGTGGGAACACCAAATGCAACATTGTATCAAACAGAAGATGTGTATGTGTGTGTGTGTGTGTGTTTGTTAAAACCAAACGCCACAACACCACCTGTTTCGCAACCCATCATCATACCCATTAAAGGTAAGCAACTTGAGAAGGTTAATGATGAACTCATAAATTACATATAAATTTTTTTATAATATTCATCATCAAAACCATACTACAAATGATGATGTTTCCATTTTTATCTATATATGTATATACAACGTACAAGTATATATTGTATATTGGTTGTGGTTTGGCACAGCTCAAAACTTGCATCCTACAGTGTAAATGTCTATATTTATCTATACATTTTTATTGGTTTTTACATACTACAACAACTTTTTTTTAACAAACACAGCTGCATAATATTGCTGTGTGTGTGTGCGTGTACACTGTACATACATGGTTACGGAACCTACGGAACCAAAGGAGCAAGTGGAGAAACAATATGCAACGAGAAGACGAAGACGAGGAGGAAGCAGCGGAAGAATATGTCATAATCTTGTATTTGCATAGGAAATACACCAATCTTTTGCTCATTATTAGTATTATTATTTATATTTTCTTGGTATTATATCAACAACAAGAAAGAGAGATTGAATTTACATTACAGAGATTATAGACTGATAGAGAGACAGAGAGACGGTATTATCTGCACTCTGTTACTACTACAACTACTACTGCTGCCGCAGCTTCTGTATTCTGTACGGACCTTGGCACTCAAACACCACGACCTCACTTCACTATTTTCCTCACGGACACTTCCGCACCATTCATAATATAATACATACAAAACCTATGTAGTATAGCATGTATGTATATACATTTTATTATATGTACAACTCAACTTCCTCCATGTCGATACCACATTGTTATTACGACGGTTTGACTATTAGAACTTTATTATTGTGTGCACTCACACATTGTTAGTGTTTATAATACGCACGTGAATGTGAGAATGGGTATTAGATAAAATAATACAAAATCAAATGCATAGAAATAGAAGAACTTTAAGTTGTAGCTTAATATTTTAATGTATAGCATTATATCACATTATACATGAGAATGATGGGATATGTACAGTAATGTATTGTATACATATAAAGTACACATTGTCTGTCCGTCTCTTTCTCTGTTATCTTGTATACAATATAATGCAATCTCATGATTGGATCAGTAACACTAACTGAGAATGATAGCACTATTATTATTCTTATTTACTATATATTAATATGCATGATACGACTCCGACTCCCGATCACCACAGTGTTTTATTATGTCCGTACATGAAAATGGACACAAATTCATTATAATGTGATAGGGTTATAATGAGATATAAAAAAAGTTTATGGTGACCCCAAACAAGGTCCTAGTTTCCACATAACAATAATACATAATACATGGTATTCTTTATCCAGGACAGAATGTATATGTAACTATGTATACATTCATTGTTAAATTGCAAGTATTATGTATTTAAAAGGTAGCATAATATCCGTCTATCTCTATCTACTAAGAGAGAAAGAGAGAGATCATTAGATATTTGAGATTCGAGCAATTCATGGGATGAGCTCCTAAAAAACATTTAGTTTAGGAACAGCTAGCCCCATTAACCATTGAATTTGAATTTTGGAACGTTCAAATATTTCTATTTGTATTATTATTATTGCCGTGTATGTATGTATGTGCCCTGC
>JAQIVE010004262.1:0-14883 GCA_034698285.1 Sminthurinus bimaculatus | reverse complement strand
AATTAAGATAAATTAATACTAATATCTGATACCGGACAGAGTTTGTATAACATTGTACATACATAGTTCAACCATAATCAATGGTTTCTTTCATTTGCCTACTATACAAATAAATGGCTACTACTACAGAGTAACTACAGATTTGTGAGATTGTATGTTTCAGGACCTAATAGGTTATCACTAAATAGATAAATATACAGTCCACCTTCGTGCTGCAGATTCTTAACTGTATTTACGTATGTACATCTTGTTGACTTAAATCTATGTACATATTTATATAATTTGTATAATGAACGGAATAAGAATCCGGATAATTTATGTTATTAACGAACACACACACGTGGAAAATTGCAGTGAGCAGATATAACTTTAATCTGCATCTGTATACAGCATACACAGTTAATATATTTTGAAAAGCAATAGATCTAAGCTTTAAAAAAGTACACGGAAAACTGTATTTTCGACTGTAAAGGCAAAATTTGGCTGATTCTGCAAGTGTGCATGACCCTATAATTGCTATTTCAATTGGCTATCAGCTATTAGCTTTAATAGTGCGAAAATCAAAAAGCCATCATATTTCTATGATTGTAAATAAAAAATTAATAGAAAACGTAATCTATAACCTAACGTAGCTAAGCCGATACTCATTTAATCATGCATATTTAAGTCAGGACACTGAGCTCTGGACCGATCATCATGGCCTGAACATGTGAATTGACTGAAGGGGCAGCGTGATTTTTCGATTCAATTTCAATCATTCTCACTCTGAGGACAACTTTAGATCAATACTACTTGTGTTTCATCTGTTCAAGCACACATTAAAGATTAGCAGCCCGTCTAAAAGATGGAATTGAATTGAATGAGTCTCCGGTTTTTCTTTTATCGTGTTTAGGTCCTACATATATAATATGCATATGTATAGACGTAAAAGCTCAGTACAAATAAATAATAAATTACGAGATTACGAGTTCTCTCTCTTTCTCTTTCTCTCTGCCTCTCTCTCTCTCTCTCTTGCAATCAAATTAATTCAAAAGTGTATTGATACTGATGTAGTGAACAAATCTTACTGCCTTGAGGGTCAAATAGTCAAAACAGCGTATGGTATAAAGAAAAGGTCTCAAATCTAATTTCTTTCTCCTCCTTATGTTTACACTGTTCTTCCATACTAATCATTGCCGCAATAAGAACCGTATATATAGTACTGATATCGATAGTAGTATTATGAGTAGTATGACGAACAACGCAGAGATAATCGATATTTTCTCTATCAGTATTGGCTGGTATAAAGGGTCTGGCAAAGCATCTCCTTTTCTTAATCCTCCATAAGTTCAGCCTCACAAAACTATGTTATTTCACATTTAGAAAAGTAAACGGTTGTCGGTGACGAAATGAGCAGACAAAATAAATATAATAGCGACGACGATTCATTTAATAATATTACTTGGAGTGCCATTACAAATGCTTGCGTACAAAATCCTCTCTTTCTTTCTTTGAACGTTGAACACTATGCATTTCAACAGGGGGAATAGAGTACTTTTAATTAAGCTTTGAATATTTACTGGCAGTCTGTGCTCAGTTTTGTCGTCGCTTACATCGTACATACATGTAATATCAATGGATTCCAGATTTTTCCTGCATTATGTACATTTTTTCCAACTCAAGTCTAAAATTGTTATCATTTGGGATATATTAACTAATGACCGTGATTAGCCTTCAAAATTTATGCAACAGCCCTATAAATTCTGGGGGTTGGGTTACCATTATAGCTTCTGACTGTCTCATTAATATTTAAGGCTGTGAAGATTTGCACAACTGATATGTAAAACTGTAGGATAAAAAGCTCAAATGGAACTGCACTCGTTATTGGATTTCTTTCTCGAATCTGCACTTTTATAATGTATAAAGTGAAATGATTTGATTAAATTTAATAGCCTAAATGAGTAGATTGAACTAAAAATAATATGACAGCAGCAGCCATATATTACACATTACAATAACGATTTTGCGCGCAACTTTCTGACACCACTATAGTGACATAAACTGAGGAATGACGAAGAATATGGCAAATCACCATTAAAATTAATAATTATTAGAAGTCATCGGTCATGAAATGAATCTACAACGGGTGTACATAGTTGGCGAGAATTTGTCATGCTATACAGCATCTTTCGGTCAAAAGTCAATAGAGTAAAGTAAAGTACAATTTATTATTGTCATTGCATCATTTGCATGTTGTGAAAAGATTCGCCAAAGACACATGGTGAAAAAGTCGTTTACAAGAAAGTTTTGTTTTTAAAGTTGTATAGAAAAACGCTTATCGTAAAAAAGTATTCGATATTAATGGAAATTTTTAAAACTTGAGTTCAAATATTGGGTTAGCCAACAGTTTGGTTTGGCCTGGAACAAAAATATTGAAAATATTCCATATAATAATACATAAAACAATAAATATTTATGGCTGCCAATTCTACTAGTGAGCACATGGCTAACTTGCATAATTAAAAAAGATTGTGTTAAAAAAGAGATTCATAATCCATAATGCGCATCAATAATTACCAGCAATCAGCATATTTTTGTTTCATTCAAACTGAAACTTTGTAAGCAAACTACATATTATTATCGATTGATTTTATTTTGCAGTTGAAAGGTTAAAGCTAGCTTACTTCAAAAACCATTCATTAAATCTGCAGTCTTAATCGTAGTAAATATTGCTATTGATGGACATTAAAAAATTACTTTAAACTCTTTAATCCGTCATTAAATTTTTACTGTAATAACTAAGCTGACTCCGGATATGTGAATTTGTGTCATTGTGCTTTATAACTCCAACTGTAAGTTCAAATGTACACACTACACACAATATTATGATACTTCGTTGAAAAAACAGAAGTTATCGCAAGTGAGTAAACGTGAAAGTTTCTTACTATGTTTCACTCGTAATAATCAACATATGATTATATTGTAGATGAATGGCATGTGTAAACACTGACAAATCTTCACTGAAAATTCTTAAGACGACACTGCAGTATCACGTGGAAGCAGGAGCTTCGTGAAACCACGTGATGGCCCCATGCTACTCTGTACTAGCGTTTATTATTAATTATAGATGAAATCGAGTTAACCCTACTAATCTCAATAGTCAATGTGATTTTGAAACATTCGATGAGCTATTGCCCTAAATTAAAATAATTATGGAGAAAATATTTTAAAATCCATCGATCAATCGATCAGTAACCTCAGTCTATATCTATTCACTACTATTGGGCTCGTAGTATATAAAATATAAACACAAAATAACAAATAAACTATTGCATAAGTACAAAAGTAAGGATATCAACAAACATGGCATTGAGAAATACAGTTTTTGTACAGATGCCGGTTTCACCATTTGAGTCTTTCTCGTATCACATAAAATTCAGTTCTGTGTAGGTATTATAGACTTGATAGATTTTAGAAGCATTTAGCATGAAAGCTAAGTTCAAAAGGAAATTTTATACACTTCCTTGATACGTTGAAAAATGTATCTAACTATTTGAATAAAAAAACCTGTGAAATCCTTAGTACTTAGTACTTATCTTAAGACCAATTCTGTCAAAGTTAAATGAACAATAAAATCATGGTCTTTATAATCGACTAGACCAAAGAATTTAAAACGTAGACGAACAAGATTAAGTTGTAAACGTAAAAAATCATAATCGTCGAACAGCAGTTAATAGTAGTAGCCTTAATATAAGTATATTGACTCAGAGGCCAGGTTGTCCTCGTTAGGGTTTCATAAAATAATGAGCCTATTTGTAAATGTGAAAGATCATTTTCATTTCCGGTAAAAGAAAAATCTGCCAAACTGCTTCTAGACAGAGTTTTAATATACAGGGGAGTTGTACATTCTATTTTATTGGCAAAATAGAAAAGTAAGCAAACTTCTTTAAATACAAACAGCTTATTATTTTGTGAAAGCTTTATTTTTTTCACTATACATAAATCATACATTTTGAAAACTGTGGACTATGAACCATAAACAGGAGCACATACAATCATCTAAATGAAAGTAATTAGCTTGTGCTTTACCGAATTCATGTATTTTTGTACAAAGTGCAAAGTGCACGATAAACAAAAAAATAAAGATGATAAATATTAAACTGTACATTTTGAAAGTAAAACGATTTACCAGCTAATCGCAGCAGAATACATATTATGTATTCGGGGTGAAGCCTACTAATGATGTTTAAAAAACTTGAGAGAGATGTTCCTTTCCTTAATGTAAATGTAAACAAAGTGATAAAGAACGATACACACCTACACAATTTAAAGCTTATCAATATATCTATCACTTAGACTCGTATTGTCCATTCATCGTAATCACGGGCTATAGGAATTGGGCCGGTAAAATCTAGTTTCAGATATCATCAGACTAGTCATATTATTCTGATTGCGACGGTCAATTACTAACAATCAAAGATAAAAAAAGTGTCGACTGTTTTCTGAGGAAAAAAACAAAATATAAATAAAAAACATGAGAAAAACACCCAAGTCGGTACGATAACTATATTTTCACCATGATTATATTGCACTATCTGTGACTCTTTTGTATTTGTTGACATTATTATGTTACAGCGTGATCAATGTTCATGTTTTGTACATTGTTCGATGATAAAGTATGGCTGATATTCTAAAACCAACAGGATGATATTTTTATAGCTTTTACAGCCAAAGCCAAAAGTTTACCGTGTGAATTGAACAAACATACCAACAATTGTAAATTCAAACAACGAACTTGTTTACGAATTTCTTCAGACTTTTACGATACTATCCTAATATTCTTATGACAAAACAAACGAAATGAAATATTTCCATGTTTTGAAACTTCAGTCATTATTGAATCATTGGTTTATTTTTAAAAAAAATTTTTTTTATCATACTACAATATCTATATTATATATTATACACGCATGCTCCATTGGAAAAATAATTCGAACGAACCTTAAATATGGTACGTATTTGATAAATGTAATTAAAAGTATTTTAAACTATGAGTAACGAGTAAGGTATATAATATGGTACATTACTTGGAAAATTCTACTTTGGAGTTGCCCATCAAGTATCCATCGACTGTTTTTCCTTTTCTTCTTGTTTCTTGAGTTGATCCAAATTAATTGAAAATAAAATTGGTTTTGCACAATGAAGAACACATTCACGAACCGGCGTAATGTCATCATCTATATCTTGATCAAAGTAGCTAAATAACACATTTTTAAGTCTCACACTCCACTGTTCACCAAGTAGGCGATAATTTACTACTTCGCCGGCTTGAAATACAGCCTCATATTTACTTGGGAGATCCTGGAGAATACTGGAAATACATCGGTCAAATTCTTCAAGGGTAGTGTTAGCCACAGACGGCGTTAATTTTTTACTGTCTATTAATTCCTTGAGAGACTCAAATAATGCTTTTCCGATTGTACTTCCTCTGTATATATCCGTCCTTCTTTCAATGTCCTGTGAAAACAAAACATAATAAATTACATTCAAATAGTTAACTATATACCATAATGCATAATCGTAAGTTAAACTTTAGTACTTCATTATTAAAGTTAATTAAGAATACAGTATGTTGTTGTTGTCTACTAACTACTAATTTTGCTTACCAAAATGTTTTCGTTTGCCGGCATCTTGATATTTATTCTTGGAACGCGTTGAGCAGATACTTATAGAGTTTTAACACTGTAATATTTCTGCCAGATTATGATTATCAATTTCGGCAAATTGCATTGTAATCAATAACTCAGCCTAAATTAAAAATATATCACCAAACCAATTGCGGATTTGAGGATTTTGACAGAAGAAATTCATGCTCACTCACACAGTCTTTATATTATGATGATCTTAATTGATAGACTGTGCTCACTCACATGTTGATATTTTTTCAAAAAGGTTTTAGCGGCGAACCAACTATAGCTGTTGGAGTAGAAATCAAAAGGGTATAAGCAAACTACACTGAAAAGCGGAAGCAAACAGACAAGCGATAGACCAGTAATTTTGGTTGTAATTGTAATTTAACTGAAAGATGTTGGTTATTTTTATTTTCGATTGAAATTGTGATACATGATTAGTAGTGTTTGCTTCGGTGTGTGGTTCGGGTAATTCTCAATCTTTTTATTTAAAATTTCAGTGATTCAGAAATGAGAGAGAACTGGATGAAAAATACACCGAAAAGAAAGCACTACAGGAAAATGTGGTTATAATAACCGTAGAAATTATATTGCAAGATGAACACAACCACGAGGAGTTTAATTTAAGATATAATTCTAAATTAACAAACCAAAAGGGAGCCAACGACCTTAAGATTGATGGAGAGAACTTGACCATGAAAGTTCAAGAAGATGTATAAAGGACTGAAGCATGTGTGTGTATACCATGAAAACATACATTTTATATTTTATTGTTTATTGCATTCATTTTGTTCAACACGGTTACAATTAAGATTTATTAATTACATATTTCATTATTCATGAATTCACAACAACAAAAAATATTTTTTTACACTTTTTTTGTAATATGTACATTGTACATCCTCAGGATTTCGGATTTTTCTGAGCTACGGAACAATTCGACCCCTTTTCATGATCCTGGTTAGTTTTTTCACTCGGACAGTTGAAGAACAAGGCAACCTCGTCTAAAGTCATGCCTTTTGTCTCCGGAAGGAAAAAGTATACGAAAATGATTGATAGGAAACACATTGAGGCAAAGAACCAATACCCGATGTGCTCTCCCAACGCCATTATATCATGGAACATCAAGGTAACTATGAATCCCAGTATCCATCTATGTACCCAAAAGGAATATTTTATACATGGTTATTTTTTTGCCTATCATCATAGTACATAATATGTGCATGAAGTACATATTAAGTTAGTTACCTGGTAATGGTGACAATACCTATTTAAAATGTTTACACACAACGTCATGAGAATTATTCGACTTGGTGAATTTGTCTGTACATTTAAATGAGGGGTTGGATGATTATAAATAGCATATTGTTATTATTGTGAAATTCTCCTTACCTGCCGCTAATCCTTTTACATGACTAGGTATTATTTCACCTGTTCAAATTTTAAGAGAATTAGAAACGGCTTAAACAGTATATAATCAGTTGTTCTGCATGTACGCAAAGCTACTCGTACCCAATAGAAGCCAAGGGAGGGGCCCAAATCCGATAGAAAAAGCGACTACATAAACCATTAAACTGGATAACGGCAGCCATTGTAAATTTGCAGGAGGATTTCCATCATTAATTTGTTTCAGGTAGAAATAAGCACCCATTGCACCTAACGAGATCACCTATAAAAGGCAAAACATATTATGACATCGTATATCCTTGTCTATTTATATTGCTGCTTTCTGCTTCGATTACGTAAAATTTATCGATTCATTTTTAACAACAATAGTAATTGTTAGAAAATATGTACCATGAAAATTCCAGACAGGAGAAATAACAATCGACGTCCACAATGATCAACAGTCAATGCTGCAAAAACTGTGGCACACTAGTGTTGAAATGTAAAAAACGTAAAGAATACAACATGTAGTTAATTTTTCCATAAACAGTTTCCATGTAATATCTAATCTTTTTTCAAGTAATACTAATAGGATTCGAGTATATAGCTTACAACTTGAATTGCTCCGACAATAATGGCACTGACATTATCATCGATGTCTGATCCAGAAGAATGAAAAATGTCAACAGTGTACAACATTACTGCATCCATTCCTAAATTATAGAAAATACAGATTAAATAACACAAAAGTGGGCTTCGTAGAAAACTTCTTGTACATTAATATTAAAAGACTTGGGGGAATATTTAGCTTTTCAACTACAATTATTTCAACTTGTCTGCAGAGAAAGGAAATTTCCAAGTTTTTTATCATCTTTATTATATATAGTAGTTATGTGTAGATTTTTGCATTCTGCTTCTCTCAATTTTATTTTGTGCACGCATTTTTATTACTTTTTAATCCAAATTCTATCAATAATCCACGACTTCTCTTCCAGTATAAAATTGTTACTTCAGGGCTCCATAGACAAGGTCTTAGGGAGCCCTTCAAATTTAGTCGCAAATAAATAATAAAAATAATAGTAGTTATGTGTACGCACTACGTAGTATACCAAGTAAAAAGGATTTAGGAAGTAACAATTTATTTTGTGTAGATTTAGAATTGGTGATTCAAACTGCGAATTTTCCGTATGATATAAAAGCTTGTTTACTGCAGACTAATTGGAAATGTGCAAAGTTTTACATAAGTAGTTGTTATTTTCCATACATATGAAGCATATTTTTTGTACAGAGAATAGGATAAATAAATGTATAGTTAGGTAGTTATACTTATAAAAACCTGATAATTGTTGAAAAAACATCAAAGCCAGAGCTATTGACATGGGTTTTATAACCGGTATAGTTAGTAAATCTCTCCAAGTTCTGGTCCTTTCTCGGCTTTCACTAACACTCTTCTTCAGCTGCATAAATTAATAAAGACATAGTTATTACTACCATTTATAATATGCATTATGCATGGTAAATATCAAGTGAAGATCAAAATGCATTTCAAACAAACGAGCAGTTGTGAGTTTTGTGGATCAATATCGGCGTCTTTGATATTTTTAATGGTGTAAATACATAATAGGTACATGCATTATAATATATTGTTGGCTCTTACTTTTTCATCATCGATATTGCTATGTATATATTTATGGGTGTGAATTCTATGTATAAGCGTTTTGTAACTGTACCGTTATGTATCTAAATATACGACACAGTACTGCATGTCAGATTGCACATAATATTAGATGATCTTAGTGTGCACCTTACTACGCCGAATATTATTTTCCATAGCATAAAGTACACAAATTCGCTATTCTATTTTCTCAGGTACTTTTCTAGACTAAGTAAAAGTACAAGATTCGATCGGAAAATGGACACAGCTTTTATGCGATCAAGGTTCTGACATAATTATGATAGAATTTTTTATTTGGATTGATGTACACATGACACAGGAGTTGCATCAAAGTAGGAATCAAGCAAGAAGACAATCAGTATGGAGTATGTAGAAGGAACGGAAAGGTTTATTTTTTTAATGAGAGTTTCGGTAATTCCACTTACAAAACAAAGAAGGAACAAGAGCGCAAAAGAGATGGAGGTGGTACGAGTGTTCTCAAGATATGAGAAAGAAGACAAGAAGAAAAGGAGTAGAAGAAGACTGACAGGAGGAGAATATAGGACTGAGAATAAAGCTTATTAAATCCTTCAACTTCAGTTTTCCCTCTCTGAACAGTAGCATCAAGAGTAGATTCGAAACTTTACAACTTTTCACAAAGAGAGAGGAAGATTGAAAAGAGAAAGGAATGGAGAAAGTTGGGAAATTTTATGTGTATGTTTGTATATTCGTATCCAACGTACGTATATTATATTATTATATTATATTATACGTCAAGAAGGCTTTTTCATAACACATCTACGATGATGATGTTAATGTGCAGCACACAGTCTCTCTTTCATCTTTTCCAGTGTTCTTTATCATTTATTTTTATTTTATCTTGCTCCCCATCTTTTACTTTCCCTCTCGTTCCTTCATTTTCACTTTTCGCATGTGTGTATGCAGTATTTATGTTTTACACATCTGTTGATGAATTTCGCAAAGGCACCTGTCCCCAAGGGCAGACAAAATGTAAATATTATTATTGCTATTATGTATGAGTTATTTTATAAGAGGGACCTGCAATTATGTATGCAATATCTAATATCAATATGTATAAGAGTTCTTAGTGTAATGATGACGATGGCAATGACGTTATTTATAATTTCGTGGAACATTAATATTGTTGCACTAACATACTTTATACTGATTGGGAATAACATTCCTTTTGAATATAAAACTTACATCTGCCAACTCTTGGTCTACAAGTTTTAAGCAGGAATCGCGGTCGTCATCATCATTGACGTTTGAATCAGCTTCATTTTCCACAGGTTGCTTGCGTGTCTTCTGACATTTGAGCCAGGCCAGTGCTTCCCGAGCCTCGTCATCTTTCCCCTTCTCCACCAGAAATCTTGGACTTTCAGGGACAAACGTCATCATCAAGTGAAAGGCCATGGGTATGAGAGCACAAAAAAATGCTTGATATCTCCAACTTGCAAAAGTCCCCACCACGAATCTAAAGTATTTAAAAGGTGCTTTTTGTTGATTTGTAATACATATGTAACGTATGTGAAAAAACCACTTTTACAATAATTAGTGAATCAAAATCAAAAATTAGAATTCATCTCAAGCTGTCATTTACGCTGATGTAATCCAAGTATGCACATTGAACACTGTACAAGTTATAACACTCACAATCACTATGCGGGTTGAAGGTATATAATATAGTAAAGCATACTTGGTTCATGTCAAGCTCATGGCCACATGCAAAACTATCCCTATGTTGTAATATACCGTTTACTATGAACTACGAAATCTGCAGAAATTCAATTCCCTTCATGATAATATATTATCGATTCACTTTTGGCATTGCAAAACTTTTCAGAGGAAAACTCGTTCAAAATTAAATTTAAATGGAGGTTCTATTTCCACCACCGCAGATTGATAGAAGAAAAAGGGAGAGCGTGAGCGACTAACAGCGGAAGTAAAAGAGATTCAAAGGGAAAGAGACTTTTAGTTTTCAACCAGTTAAAAAGTTTTGATAGTCAAATTGAAGCCACAAAAGCCAACCGAAAAAGCCGAAAGCTGTCAAGGAACATATATACAGCGCACCACACACGTGTGCACGTGTACATACATGAATACATATATACACATACTTAGACAAGACAGACGTTTAGTAGTAGCTTTTATCTATACTATACTGATACATACACACATTTACTGTAAAAGAGTGAGAAAAAGTTTCCATACATGTAAAGGATTCCAACTGTAATGAGCATATCGAAGCCTGACGTCAACATTCCACGAATTTGAGGGGAGGAATTTTCTCTGTAATTTAAGTTTTAAGCATTTCACTTTCTCCCCTGAATTATCACGAACGATCGATCAGCTTTCATTAGTACGAATAAATTAAATCCAGATTTTATATAACGTACCTATTATAATACATATTCATGTATAATGTATATTGAAGGACAAATTAAGAGTTTTAATTTATCCCTCTACATATAATGTCAAAAAATCGAACGTATTTATGTCTTATGCTCAGAATAAGTTCATTGTCTTACGTAATATAGACAGGTGCAGCAATGCTGAAAGATCCGCTTGTGAATCCTGCAACAAAAATGTGAGACAGTTCAACGGGAATCAACACACTTGCGTACAAGAATTTTCGATAATAATAGTATAATATTACATAAATAATATGATCATCATTCGTCATTGTGTTTTTCTTCCTTCTATCATTCCAAGGCATCCCACGCCTTATAATTTATTATTAGATTTATTATGACGACAGTGTATTGATAGCATGTTTTTTCATCATTGTTAGCTGATTGTTACGGGATAGAGTGACAAAGTACGCAGTTTATTATGTATACGTTTTGTAGAGTTTAGATGACTGACGTATGATTTTACTCGGAATCGCCCGAAAGGCAAAGAAAAGAGAGAAAGTAAAGAAAAAAAATCAAAGAATAGGCTGATAGACATGGAAGATTATGATAGGATGAGACAGAGACGAGGAACGACAGAATGAAAAAATACATACATACATAAAATGAAATAAAGGTCAATATCAATATCACAAAGGAAAACGAGTGAAATCAGACACACACTCACACACTTCTAAGTATGATGGGAATCGACATCAAAATAAAGATGAAAGGAAAAATGAGTCATGATTTTTATTTGGAGAAGAAAAAAGGAAAAAATTGTACAATATGACGGGGAAAATTGCAAAGACGCTAAAAAACGTGGAGAAAGCCGTGAGGAAAGAAAGTTGGACTGTATATACAGTATGTAGGTCTTGGATGTTGTGGAGTTGGAATCAGGCTTGGAAGATGAATCGAAAAACTCAGTGCTGAACTCACCACAAACGAATCGTCCTACGTAAATCATGGTCAAGCTTTGAGCAAAGAAGATAGAAACCCAACCAAGAAGAAAAGGCAGCGTAAGGAACAGCATCGTCCTCCTCCTCCCCAGCATTTCCAGGGCAAATCCAGCCACAGGGCAAGAAAAAACCGCACCGAGCTACGTTCCGTAACGTACCGTGTAGTACATGGAATGCAAAAAATATATACTTTATCTTCCAAAAACAGTACAATCATACATATAATGTACATACATACTTTCCATTGCAGCTAGAGTACTCACGTCATTATTCATTAGTCCCAATCACCACTCTATTTATTTACTTACTTACATTCCTTTTTCTTTCTACTCAAGTTTATACAAAACGAGATTTATCTCCATAAAAAATGCGAATATTATACCTCATCATTTATTTTCATTTTCCACGTCAAAAAACCTTTTATGCTGACAAAGTCTCCGACTAAATGTACTCATACAGTTAGCGTTATTCATATTGCATAAAGTTCAACATCTCCCTTTCAGTATGATTAAATTATTTTTTCACCCGAATTTTTATGACGAAAGTAGCAACAGCATTCCTTTTTGTGGTATAATTCATGAGACATTACTATTTCATTTCGTTCAAACAGTTTTATTTTATGCGTTATATAGGTATGAAATTCATATTTATTTAATTCTCACCAGTGTAATTGAACCAATCCAAGTCTCTTAAAATTTTGATATCTGTCCAAATTCATTGCTTTTTCGGAGATCTAAATGGAAAATATCGAAAAAGAAGATGCAGGCTTTAAATTTACTTTCATTGTATAGTAAAGCAAATAGTTGTGAGTCACCGGCCTTTAAGCGTCGTTATACCTGGTAAAGCGGTGGAAGTGTATGACATTGTAGCTCCCAAAGCCATACTCCCAAGATTTGCTACAAAACAAAGTAGACACAAGGAAGTTCTTATTTATCGTAATAGACAACAGTGTCATAAAATACAAAATTTGCACGGAATTTTCTTCATGGTATTATGTATGCATGTAAAAGATACAGGCTGACAAAAATAGAAACATCGCACTATATTTTCCCCGATCATATGATAGGTAGTCGATACACTATACATTCATACATGCTATACATACACTTTACACTTGAATGGCTAAACGACAAACAAAGAACCTGCAAGTGCGGCAATTATTTGATGACGGTAAGAAAAACTGACGGCTTCCTCCGTCTCTTTGTTCTTTGGGTAAGCGGAGGAAATTGAAGAAGAGTGGGAAGAATGTTGGCGATGGTCACTCATAATAATCTTGCTTTTATTCTTCCCACAGTCAGCAGCATCAGTGTCGTAGTCGTCATCATTTTTGCTTTGCAGAAGTTTGTGGTGAGACGGAGAAGACGAAGACGAAGAGTATTGTGTTGGAACTGGAGACGGAGAAAGTACTCGGATACTGCTACTAATGCTGCCACTACTAATGGAATCTTCGGCCTCGGCTAAAATAGCCACATCATCACTCTGCTCATTTGCCAAACTCTGACTTGGAACACGACCGACAGGAAACGAGGAATCTAATACTGAACCACTGACACTATTTCTATTTCCACAAATAATATTCGTTCCACTGGCGATATTCTTATTCGTATTCGTATTCGCATTCGCATTCATATTGGCATTCATATTCTTATTACTGTCACTGGCGTCGGTCGTCAAACTAGTTTCTTGTTCTTGAGCACAAGCATAAGACTGCTGTCGCTGTGGGTAAGTCACATTTGACCTCGACACATTAACGAATACCCCGCCAGCACTCTTATTACTCCTCGTGTCTAGATAGCTATCACTACTATCATCACTACTAATAATATTAGTTACATTTATATCAGTATAATAAGTGGGGGTATTAGTTGTTGTTATACAATCCGCGGTGGTGGTGGTCGCGGCCGTGTTTGTGTTTGCGTATGTGTATGTGTCTATAGCAGATGTGGAAGTAGCAACAGCAGCAGCAGCAGCCAAAGGAGCAGCATCATCACCATAACCATCATTAGTAGAACTATTAGTGGGAACGGCAACTTCCAAGTCATTTACAACTTTCATCATCAGTTCGGAGTTGCTTTTATCTGACTCTTTGGGGTAATCACAGTCACTGCACTGATGGGACTGCTCCTGCTTCTTCTCCTCCGCTTTCTCCTCCTCAGACGCCTCTGCATACTTTTCATTGTCAAAGTTTGCCATCATCTTGGCTCCAACTAATGATAAAGGAGTATCATATAGTGTATGTAGTATAGCAGTAGTAGTAGGAATAATAATAACAGTAATAATGATGATTATTTTATACTACAGAAATGACTCTCCGGCTCTGATGCCCTAGCTTTCGGATCTTCTTTTTGAATATTTATTTGGTATAAATTTTGCGCTAGCACTATTTTCACTTGTCTTGTATTTGTATTCCTTTAGAAGAATAAACTCTCAGAGTGAATTTTTACTTTGGTTTTCAATTGAAATCTGCATACAATGCCAATAGTCAATAGTATATTGAAATAGATTTACGGAGCTGGCGATGTGTGCTGACATTATGGTTGAAGAAATACTTTCAATTTCAAAAGATTTATATTATACATTGCTAATATTTCGAATTCTCATTACCATTTACATGCTGACAAAAATTAGTTTTAATTAGCTTTTTATTGAGTGGAGTACGCATAATACAAAACGTTTAGCATACAGCGGTTCAAGTTCAAAGACGCGTAGTTGAAGTGAAGTTTTAGCTACACATATGGTCAAAATAAATCGGACAAACTTTGCTGTGGACTTTAAATCTTAATTGTACCGCAACCATTTACACT
>JAQIVE010004261.1:0-14888 GCA_034698285.1 Sminthurinus bimaculatus | reverse complement strand
TGTCCAGGACTGTCGAGGTTCCGTTGCATACCAGGGATCTCCAGGCCTGGCTTTCCTGCTGAGAATCATTATGAAAAGATCACATTAAATGGCGGAATATTAAAACATCATCATGCTTTTGGCTACTGACTTTTTGTGAGTAGAACCATTTACTTTCTTCATTCCCATAAATTTTTAACCTTGATTATATACACGTCGGGGGATTTACAAGCTCAACACAAGGCTATTGTCCAAATATACTAGATGCGAGTACACAAGACATGTCATATATATGCATACAATCTCCACATTGTGCTCTTTTATATATTTTAATGGACACGACCAACCAAAAATCTCATCTTCATAAAAATTGACCGTGCAAACATTGAACATGTCTCTCGCCTCCCATTTCATGATTTTTCGTGGCCAAACGCCACTTACTTTATTTACAATATACGAACAATAAAGAACTTTGAAAGATTTTCTTCAAAATAATATAAAAAAACGTTTGTTCATTTCTATACATTGTGCAGTGCACAAGGTACATAGATGAAGACTGAGTTGAGTTGAATACACATGAAATTGGAAGCTAATTTACTCATCATATTATATGTTTTTGTGGATACAGTAGTAAACTTGTAAACTATTCAGAATAGAGAATTGATTGCTTTCCGTGGCAAATTAGCGAAGAGCGAGGCTGATCGAAAAAAGTAAATTTGAAAAAGTGCACGCTGAACCCAATTCTTTCTCCCTTTTGATACTTCTTTTCCAATAGAATAATGAGACAGCAAACAGTACTTTTATTAGAACTAGATAGAGCTTTACATTTTATTATATAAACTCTGACGCATATTCTATAAAACATTTATTTGTATATACTAGGGAAAATAATGATAATATTATTATTATTATTACAAAATGGGCAAAAAGTAATAAGAGTCTGGGGCGATATCTTAATTTTACAGCGTGGAAGTAGCGCCATGAGGTAAAGCCGACGACCGGCGGACCAGGAGAATTCGGCACGCTTCTGTTGACTATCTATCTGTCTCTCTCTCTCTCTCATTCTATTTTGCTTTTCTCTCCTGAGCAACAGCAATGAGCTTTGGGTAGGAAAAAGCACTAAGGGAGAATGCAAAAGGGAAAAAAGAAGAGAAAAAAGACGTCCAACATGTAAATTACGGAAAAAAGTTGGAATTCAAGAGTGTGAATAGTGAATGAAGTAACGAGAATGACTACTATATGCACACACTTTTGCTAACGGTGCGCAACAAACATTTTGGACACAATTTCTAAATGTGTACAGTGTGCACGATGGAATTCAGATGGCTTACGCTCTTGAAGGTGTGAAAATTTATTTAGCTTTAAAAATTTGGCTATAACAACTTAATTTGGTCAAAAAATTGACAAAGGGACTTTTTTCAACATTGAAAAAAACGAGGGTTTTCGTAAAACCCTCGTTTACAAGTAAATACAGTTTACAAGTTAATCAATATTTTCCATAGTATACAAAAGCATGTACCAATATACCGTCTTCAAAAATGGAAAGGTATTGCTACTTGATGTGCTAATCATCCCATTGAAGCCTCTGTGAAATCCCCACCATTTACACATACAAAATTTTAGTTCCATTCCTTTATCTATTATATAACATCTGAAAATCATATAACTGCATGAGAGAAATTAGGCTCAAATTGTCTGTTCCCCGCGAAGAAGAGCTGCATAATTTCATCATAAAATGATGAGAAAAACCGACGAAAAACCACACAAAAGGGCAACAAAGGTTGGAGAGTTGGACGTCTCTCTTCCCACACAATTTATGTGTCTCTTAAATATATAAATGTATTTTTAAGTAGGAAAAATTACCGAGCTCTCTACAGAATTTTACACTTTAAGGACGGCTAGCATACAGGAAAATGGAAAAGGAGACAAATCCTCACAAACAACATAAAACTCGAATAGAGTCAGCAGTCAACAGCAAAGGCGTAATATAAAGGACAGAAAAATTGTGGAAATTCAGTGTATACTCAATATTTTACTTCTTTTTTCACAAAAATATTGTTCAAGTTTGTACTTAACTAGATTCAACATTCAACATATTACAAAATGATTTACACGAGGACGGAAAAGTAGAGGAGAAAAGGCATATAATGATAATCATACAACTCATGCATGTATGTATCTACTTATGTATGTATGCGTAATGTACATTAATAACAATAAATAATAGTTACTCTGCTCTTTTGTCCCTTTCCTTGTGCTTTGCTTTTCAAAATATTCAAGAATAAGGAGAAAAAAGTCAACTTCTTTAGAAAATTTAAGGACTTTTTCTATGTAGATTCTATCTCCCTTTTCTTCACTTTTGCATCAAAATCAACCCACAAATTGAGCAACAGCAAGAAAGAAAATATTATGCATATACATACATCATGAATACACACACTTCTCTTGTGTGCATAGTTATTGCCTATTATTACTACTCTTGGACTTTGTTCCTTTCGTCCTCGTCCTCCTCTCTCGCTCTCTTTCGACTCTCAGGTGAGCCAAAAAAATGTGTATCATTTTCTCATCCCTATTTACTGTGCAAATGGGCTCTTCACTTTATTTTACTTTACTTTACCTCGTACCTACTTCTCAATAGTGCATGTTTTTTCCATTATTCTTTCCCTCTCTTCCTTCGAGCTGATTATATATGATTTCTCAAAGAAAAATACATTCCCAATTTCATATTCATATAATAACGGCTCAAAAACTCAAACAATATTTAAAGGCAACCATTAACGTTGTGAGCAATGTATGTATATTTGTATTGTACACAATTTCGGTTGCATGCATCCATGTTTTGCCGTGTGACTAACTATACATGGTTGTGTCAGAAGAAACCAAAAGCTCTTAGCAAATTGCTCATCGCCGTATATTTCCCTCATTTTACTAGTTCACTTAAATAATTTAAAACTCTCATACTTATGACTCAAAATGTGTAACCAGTTCAAAATTCAAATTTCTCACTGAGACTCAACGAAATATATTATGCTCGCATTGAATTTTCAATCTTTGCAATAATACTTTCCTAACATTTACATACTTAATGGAAAGCTTCACGATTTTTTAAGAAAAAACCGCCTCTTAATAGCTAAACACGAGAACGATATAGAATGAGGAGATGTGTATGAAACAGAAGAAGACAACTATGAAGATTTTTATATTCATATTCATTTCTCATTCTCGCTTTTTTAACATTTAGCAGAGTAAAATAATAATAATAACAAATATTAGTTCATACAGGTATTCTGGTGTATTTACAATTTGCATCGCCATCACCATCATTATTATCATCATCATTAGCCATCAGTTTCATTTCATTTCGTCGCTTGTGTAGCAGAAGCAACAACTTCATGAGCTGTGTATGTATGGATGTACATACGGAAAGAATAATCAGTATACTGGTCGACTATTCCTTGTAATTTCTTTAAAATATTCTTCACGAAATGAGCTATTCTTAAAATTTAATTATGTATTTCTGGATTTAAATAGGTTCATATTGGTATTGGCATATCATGTTGGTGTTCTTGGAAAGTTTTTGTCTCGGAAATGTGTGAGAATCGTCCGATGGTTAAAATAAACACGTACACGTACAGGCTATTTTACAAATTATTTTGTGTCCCTCTGCTACAACAGAGACAGCATGTGACAATATCTTTGGTACGAATAATATAGCATACGCTCATTTCCAGTATAAGAGCAACAAGCTTTTAACAAAATATTTTAAATGAACTGAATGTATAATTTGGAGAAACAAGCACCAGGAATGTGTAGGCAAATAATAATATATTGTACACATAGAAAGAAACGACAAAAAATAGTCTTTTGCAATAATATACACTGAAAAGTGATTAAATATTTAGCTTTAGGTGCTCATAAATATTGAAGTGTTTATGTTTAGCCGAGCGTTGAGAACGATTCTCTTTCAAAGTTTTGACCATTCTTTGTGGTTAGTCTAAGAATAAAACTGAACGTTTTTTCAATATTATTCATTATTATTATAATGGAGAATCCAACTTTGAATCATTTAAAAAATATTTTCTTCGTTAAATTAAATACTTTATTGGGAACATTGGGCATAAAATATACAAGTTGCTGCATAAGCTTTATTTTGAGAATGTGGAATGGCTTGGAATAATTGAAAATAAATACATATAAAAACATAAAACATAACATACTATTATTACTTCGGAGACTGTAAGTAATGTGACGTGGTCATTGAACTAATCCTTGACGGCTCATCGAATCGCTTTCGCCTGAACCAATCATCACTCCATCATCAGCATTATGATCAAAGCCATTGACTATCACCAAAATAATATAAGGATGCGGACCTGCTTCTTTCTACACATTCGAACACATTAGTATATACTACATACACATACACACACGTTTGTAAATACTACAAATTTTTTACAGTGGCTCCTGTTTTCATGTAGAAATAATGTTGCAACCATTTCATTATAAAAATCATCACAATCGTCACATTAATGATAACATACATATTGGGATAAATCAAAAAGTATCACTTTAATCACCTCAATAACTTTCAATTACATGCACAGAGGAAGGACAAGACGAAGTAAAAGAAAAGAAGTTAAAAGTTGGAACATCAGGATAGGAATTATTTACAGGAAAAAAACGAAGTAGCGTTAAATTTTCATAGGGAAAAAAATCAAGTGAAATATAACGCTGATTTTCATTACCCTCTCTCTCTCTCTCTCGGTGTATGTGTTTGTGTGTGTGTATACTCGAGCATCTCGTTGCATAATGTTTCCTCCATTCATTGTATGTATGCATATATATGAATATGACTGAGTAGTAAAAATGAAAATAATAGTATAGTAATAACAGTAATAATTATCATGATCATGATCATTACTATTACTATGATTATTGTCAGACAGCGAACAGTGTATATTATTTTTTGAGTAAAAGGAGAGACGCAAAGACGCACGTTAGATGATACATAGCCAAACACACGTATGGTTTAAATTTTAATGGCGTAGTCGAGTTAAGTTGAGTTGAGTCAAGCTGTGGAGTACTTACTACACACAAGCACATAAAGAACAGGATAAATATATAAAGAATTTTACAATCCTTTAATCTATACTATTGATATTTTTTATGGTATCCCCTCATCGATCAGATTTCCAAGGAGTCACAAAAAGAAGAATATGCCACCATTTAGATAGGAAAAAATTGCGTCGTCATCATGTACAAATGTATATACAAGCATACATTTTACATTTATACATAATATTAATGTTATTATTCATATTCATGATGCAGTCAAACATTCTCAAAAACTAGTAAGCAAGTCATCGCGGATGGAGAGAGAAAAAATGCAAGTTTAATCTTTTTTCTCGATACGATTGCTATACATCCTGAATTATATATATTTTCCTTCCTTCAAACTTTCATATTTGAAAAAAAAGAAGAAGATGAAGAAGAAAATATTTCTTTTTTTTAAATACATATTTTTCCACGCCGATATGCGTAAAATCACTTATGCAAAACATACGAGCCTTGCTGGTTATAATATATTACTGGAAAATTTTTAACGTCCACGAGGTACTATATATAAAAAGGATCAAATGTAATGTGTATACAAAATTTACAGAGTACAGAAAGAGAGAGGGAGTTAAGGGAGAAAAATGACACGGTATAAACACGGATTATGACCAATTCGGAATTTTTTCCGGACTTTCGACTGTCTCTCTCTCTCTTTTTCTCTATTCTTTTTCTTCATTTTCTTGTTTAAGAGAAGAAAGAAGCCATGCCGTCAGAAAGTCATAATGTCATGAGAAATTATTTTTAAAGCGACTCAATCCATATACACATTTTTATGTATACACACATATATCTATGCAAATAGTACACATACGCACATCAACAACAACAACTGCACAATGTTTGCGTGCTAACTGTTTTGTCTCCTATCCACAGTTTATCAGAACGATGTCACCAAAATTGATGCTTTATCAGCAACTTCGTGCCATCTTTACAATAACTTGTATTGTCAACTAATGACTTTCATGATATATGCTTGCTGTGCATGTAAATTGTACAGTTGAAACCATGTCCGTCTCTCTACACACAAGAAATATATATATTTTAAGCATATTCTTGTTTCTGTTTATGTAAGCTCCGAAAATTCTGTCTCTCCTTCTTGGTTTTTCTCCATCTTCTATGTATTTCTTATCTCTGTTGCTCACTTCATTAGTACCAACGAGTTGTAAACTTTTACATCGTAATGCATTTGCTCGCTCCGTCGTTCTTCATTTTGGTCATACTCGCATGATAAGGGAGAAAAACAATATTATGTACGGTTTTCTCCGTTTCTTCTCTTCTTCTTGGTTGGCCTTACTAATTTCCCTCTTTGTTTTACAAACATGCATACATGTACATACACAAAAGAGAGTGCCTCTAGTATGTATTTTTATAAACGTCGACTACAAATATATAAAAAATAGAGTTTATGAATATTTTATGCCTGATTCATAAAATCTTGGTAAAGTTCTTAAAAACGTTTGTTTCGTAGCATTCTATTTTTTCCTTGTCTTGAACTTTATAAACAAATGTATATATAATATATATATATACATGTAAAACTTTTGGAAAGTGACGGGGGACTATACAAGAAATGAGACGAAGAAATAAAAGATAAAGAGAGTAAAAATAAAAGAGTAGGGAGAAGTAAAAATTTTCACTAGGATAATCACGACTTTGGTCATGGGAATTGAAGGAACAAACCTCGGAGAGAATGAAATTAAAATTTCCCATAAAATGTGTCGACCTTTGACACATATCCACACAACTATACAGTATCGTATAGTATTGTATCGCGTCGTATCGTATATTCCCTTGCTTGTAAAAAAAGACCTTTGGTTACTTTAAAGAAAGGGGTAAATACACATGTAGATACGTGTTCAAACTATAAACTTGCATGTAAAAATAAAAAACTCCAATAAAATCTAAAATCTCTTCACAAAAAAGCTCCGATTCAGCTTACTCATTTCTTCCTCAGATTACCTCTTTCTCCTTCTTCCCTCTTTGTTTCCAAAATACAGTGAAACAAGGCCGGTAGACATATAATGTGAAATACATACAGGCTCAATCATTTTGAATTTGATGGAAGATGTACAGTTTTCCCTTTAGTTTTTTGTATATACTTGTGTACAAGCATAATGGATAAAGTCTGGATAAAGTTAACTCCATTCATATACAACAAGCCCATATTAACTATTACGGTAAGAGAAACCTGTAACAGTTTGGTTGTGGAATCTAAATCTAATGTCCTTCTGACATGTCTCCCTAAATATGCATTATTCCACACTGAAAGGTTTTACTGTACACATACATATATACATAGATACTCTTAATACCTCTCAACCCTTTCGATACCGTTCTTTGTTCTTCTCTCTCCTCCACGTCATTTCTCCACAATATCTTGAGCCCTTAGTTTAAAAGTTATTAATCCGTCTTAGAAGTTTACTCCACTCCATTCTTTGTTACTCTCTTTCCTCCTTTCCTTTTCAGTCTCTTCTTCTACCCACATTTTTTTGTTAACTTTATCCTTTTCCGCTCACTTTCTTTCTTTCTTTCTTCCTCTTTTTTATCTCCTTACTCTCTCGTCCGTACATAATCCTTGAATCCTTGAACTTTTGGTTTTCATGACATTACAAATATAGAAATATTGTACTATGTATGAATGCATACATATGATTAAAGTGTCCATTTTCCATACTAAAACTACAAACAATACATGGACTATATATATAAATACATAGACTGGTAGAAAAAACTTATCATGACATTCTTTTCTGAAAAGATTATGATTGATTCAAGAAAAAACACAAATGTGTATACTGTCTGCATGTTTATCAGTATTTGAGTCGGTTTGTGTGTTGTGTGTGTACAATACATTGAGGAAATTTCGATTTATTTTTCAGTCCACAGACATAGACAACATGTGACATTATGAAATTATCAACTGTACAAACACATATGGGAATATCTCCAAGAAATTGAAATCTTTAATCATGCCCACAAGATAAAAAATCAAGAGGAAGATGAAGAGCTACAACTACAAGAAGAAAAAGAAGAAGAAGAAGTGTGGAGCATAAGTTGGAGATTCAATGAATTGTAGCCTAGCTGTCTACCAGTTGAGTTGTTTAACTCCCAAGTTAAACTCTAGAAAATGTAAATATGTAATAAATATATTTTGTGGGTAGGCTATTATGTATATTGAGGGTAAAACACTAACACTCACAGGGAGAACTAACTAAATGGTGCATTCTCTCATACATTTTCTCATTTTCTCTTTCTCACATATATCTATATGTATATTTTATGTATGTACAAACACGCGATATTAGATTATATTCACTCTTGGCAAAACTTTCGGGAGCCACAAACGGGGGAACGGTTTCATTTTATATAAATTCCCTGTGTGTGTCTCGTGTTCATGCATATATACATGTGCATAGTCTGTATACATACATCTAGTAAAGTTGGCAAGCACAAGAAAATGGATAGATAATGGCAGAGTCTCAAAGAAGAAATTCATATTTACCCCGAGATGACGGAGATGAGATTCCGCCTTCTCGCGAAAGACGAGATCATATTCAATATTTGAAAGAATTCATATTTGTCTCTAGTACGCCGTGAATGCGTTTCATTTCATTGAATACTGCAGTTCTTTCCCTTTCTTGACTCACACTTCCTTCCCAGTCATTTTTTCCTATTTTCGAAACATGAGGAAGAACCAGAAGAAGAAGAAGAAGAAAAAGTAGGAGAGTTAGAAGAAGCAGATCAGTCTTTCAAAATACTCACATATACACAAATATCTGTACAACCACAAAAATCATAGTAATGATGATGATAATAACACCAAGAGGAACAAGTCATACATGGATTTTTGACAGAGATTTTTGCATCAACCGTATTGTTTATGTTGTAAAAGTACAAGATACATATACATACGCACTACATCTTTCTTTTTTCATAGGTTTTTTTGTATCTTTTGGTGGTAGCAATAATATAAAGTTGCATCGAGGTGGAAGATAAGCATGTGTAAGTTATCATATTTTTGACTGCTCTTAACTTTTTTCCTATCTGCCCCCAACTCTTTTTTTCTATCCTCTCTGATTATACATTATACCAAAAAATAGTAAAAGGAAAAAAAGAGAGAAGCAGCAGAAAACTATCCAACTAACTTATTACCCCGACTCCTCCTGATTCCTCATGTTCCTCACGTATTGGAACCGTACCGAGAGTGTTTGAGCAACAGAAACAGCAACTGAGGAAGTACATCAAGTTAGTGAGTCGTACACACTTGTACTTACAACAGTTTAGCTCCTCATGCTAGTCAAGATGGTAATATGATAGGCAATAATAACTTTTTCCTATTACGAAATACACAGACCATGAGAGTGTGTGAAAAGATTGGAAAAAACTAGAGAAAGAAAGAGTGGAGAAATAACAATGAATTACTTGCCTTCAAAGATTAGTAGATATTGCTTACTTCACTTTACTTTACTTTTTTCTGTCACCACAAGCGATTTTGGTATCACCAAAAAAAATGTTTTTTACGCCTTTCTTGTTTGCACACTTTATGTTGTAAACATTGGATGAAGGATAGTAGTGTACAAAATAATAATATAGTTGCGTAAAAACAACTATATAAACTATGTTCGCCACACCGTCGCTTCTCCTTTTTTCTCTCCGTCATCGTCAATGAAACTATGTACATACATATCAGCAGGCAACGGTCAATGAAACTTTACTACACCAACAACAATAATATAAAGGTAATGTAATCATGAGCTTAGTGAGTAATGTTGTAATCTTAAATTGATTGATTTGATTTTAGACACTACCAAAGACAGGTTTGTTGATTGGTCCACATGAAGGTAGGTAACAATATGAATTCGCCCTCACATTTTATGTTCAAACGAACATAGCCAAGCTTGCTTTTACTATAGGCTATTTGTCATAGTATTTTAAGAAACAGTGTTTTATTTTATTTTGTTCTCATACCCAGCCCAGAAAACTAGAAAACTCATGAAAAGATAGATTGCTTTGGGTTCATTATTTCTCACGTCTTCAACAAGTAAAGACTAGAACGACACTCAAATATCCTTGTATTTTTACACAAATGTCACAACTCTGGTGATTAGTGGAGCTCGTATGTTTCAAAAGTCGTGTCAGCTTGACCCCGTCTGAGGAAACAAACTTTTTCTGTAAACATGAGAGCAGTCTCTCTACTTTCCCCCTTTTATATTTTGACAGATTGAATGTAAAAAAGTGGGAAAAGAGAAAATGCTGGTAAATAGAGATACTTTAACATTTGTGCGCTTTTTGTTTTTTAGTTATTTTTCCTGCTAATCTGAAATGGGATTTAAAAGCTCTGCTTAAAAAGTCCTCTTGTATAGAGCAAGAACAGTATTGTATAATGAAATTGAGTCGTAACTAGTAATGAAAATGAAGAATATCACAAGTTAGGCAAATGAGATGAGTCTGAAGTATAGTGAGTAGCAGAAAAAGTTGTTATTTGAATCTATAACAATTGGAGAGAACAAACACTAAATCCTAAATGAGTGGATCTCCCTGTGTCCAAAACCCAACATCTGATCAAGCAGAACGATCTGGATAGAGATGAGAGCCTCCGATTACATTTTATGTCGCATAAAATTAAACTGTATAAGGAGACGCTATGGTCATAACCGACGCCGTACAAGTCCTGATTAACATATTTATAATTCAACAAATATCACCCCTCACTCTCTTTCTCTTTGATAAAATGAAAAGAAAGAGGAGTGGGGAGAAATACTTGTAATATTTTCAATTTACATCAAATTGTCTCAATTTCAAACTATGCTGTCTAAATGCTATGGACCAGTGTATGTATTTACTTAAGACTTGCAAGTTAAGAGCATTTTGTCCTTGTACACATGTCCAATTTACAAGAAACAAAATTGATACATGTTCTTCCCTTGTTTTTTCTCTCGTCATTGCTCTTCCTGGAACTTCTTTTCTCGATTCGTAATATTATGATGTGATACAATTCTCCCTTTTAAAGTAAAAGGGGAGAAACAAATTGTATCATCCTGTACAATGTATGTTACACAATAATGGTTTGGGGTAGAAAAAAAATAAATGTAAATTAAATGGTTACAAGTGCTCTCTCTCTCTCAGTCTTCGACTGTATAGCTGTTGTGGGATTGGAAATGGAAAAAGTTGGTGTACTCGGGCAAAAATAAATCAAACCTTGGGAGTAAATTCAGATTTTCCAATTTCACAAGCACCACAACTAAACCAAAATGAATTGTAGAATGTTCCAACTTGACGAAGATATTCAGCCTAATTTATTATATTACATTTCCTCCGTACATTCACCAGCAATAATGGTGATCTCTTCTGAACACAGAGAGGGGCAGTAAATAGTAAAAATGCTTCTATTTCTCTCTTTTTTTCTCCCTGTATAAAGTTTCTCCATAGTTTGTATCTAATGGTTATTTGTATATTTATACGGTATATGTACATACTACATACAGCCGCTAGGTTTAGACTTTAAACAACGTTTTTGGTTTCTTGGTGAAGGACACACAATTGAAGATTAGAGCATGTTTCATGTGGAAGAAAAAGAAATATTTCAAGATTAAGAGCTCGCATGCTTTTTCTTTTTTTTAATAATACCAACTTCTCATATCAACTTATTTTCTCGTTCCTTGTAAGCACAAAAATCGGCAGTATATACATATATATGTATATGCTTTGCATTCAGATGTATCCTCTCTTCAGTCATCCAATTCTTATGACATAAAATGAAGGAATATACAAAAGAAGCTGTACACCAAATACACAATAAGTACACATCAAAGATTTTATATTATTCCAAGTTTGGTTGGTTTTCTTCCTCTTTTTCTTCTTCTACTTTTCGTCTTGGACCCTGTATATATATTATTTCATGATGAGAATGGCTAATATTTGACTGAGATTCATGTATAATATTTGACTCAACTCAACTCACTCCACTTACATAATTCATATGCTATACTTGTATAATATTTTATAAGGTACAACTTATTACACTGAGATTTTATATTTTTACAAAGAAAAGGACAGATACTTGGCATTTGGCTGTGTGTAGCTTGTATGCAGTCAAAGCCAAAACACACACAATAATCGAAGGAATTGAGAATAGACTCGAGCCTCTACATAATGAAAGAATATCATGATAATGATGGTTAGTTTTTGGTTTCTTTTCCCTCTGATTTGACTCTACATATAAAGACGAACGAAAAAAGACACGATGAAAAAAAAAACAAAGTCAAAATTTATTCCCAAAACTGGTTGGTCCAGTTTCAAGAGTCTCTCTATCCTTTGAAAATGCTTTTCTCTCCATTTTTCTGATCAATCTAAATAAGTTAGATTGCTCTCTACCATGTAATACAATTGTATATATATGTGTGTGTGTGTTTGGACTCTTGAGAAAACTTGAGAATATCGAGAGCGAGAATGAATGCAAGCGAGAGCACATTAGAGTAAAAAAACCAGAGAAACAGATCAGAACAGAAGAAGAAGAAAACCAAAAAGAAGTCAGAAAGAGAGAGAAAGAAAGAAAACCCAAAAAGATTTAAGTAAGAATTGTGCCGCAAGCAAACGAGAGAGAGAGAGAGAGAGAACTTGAGAATGAATAACATTAAGAGAATACACATACATATTTCACCTGGTCAGGTAATGGAGGTTCCTCTTATGTATTTTACACACAATTTGTGGCTACGTTTTTATTTACGAGCTAGCTACTTAATTACAATTAAAAACCCCGCCTTACAGAACGCGTTTGTGTCATTCTATATTCCTTTTCTCCATACCATTGTACACATTTCTCATCCTTCTTCTTCTTCTTCTTCTTGTCCAAGTCCTTCTTCTGCCTACTCCACATTTCACAATTCACAATAAACATATATTAACTCAAATTCCCATCTACTCTTGTTTCCCTCGCCACATGAAATCTATCATATTCATATATACAACATTTGATCAGTTTACACAAAAATTACCTCTTGAATTTTTTTTGTTGGCTCTCTCTCTCTCTCTCTCACACTCCATACAGTGTACTGATACGATCCCTTGCCAGCAGTGTTGGACTTGCACATTATTACATGTTTCATAAAATATACATACTCATGAACTTATAGGTTACACATATCAGGATCATGATTTGATTTTGAAGAGCTCTTTGTGCACTACTTATGATATGATATGATTCGATTATGATTATGATGATGATGACTGTATAATATACATAATACTGTCTTGATTTTTTCAAAGACCAGCTTCCGCACCCTTCTGTCTTTTTCTTTCGCTAGCTTTTGAGACTGTGTCCTCGTCGTCATAATATTAAATGCTCAAGTCAAGGTACAGGCAAGATAATGATTAAGCTCATACTTCTTTGAGTTGGCTCGTTTTGTTTGAGAGAGAAACTATCATTTCACATCATAGGCTCATCAATCTCTAAAGGAGGATTTCCTTCATATATTTTGCAGGCATCTTGCCCCTTGTTTCAATGAATGTTTATAAAACTGTGTGTGTATATGTTTGTACGTGTTTGTCGACACAAATATTATCATCACATTATTTTACATTTACATCCATACTTGAAAAATTATACTGCTAACCTTATGGGATCACATTATATTATCCTGTATTATACCCTGTATTTCCTCTTCTTTCTACGTATTTTTTTCGAGACCTCCTGCGCGTTTACCAGTTTAACTTGTTGGTTTTTCGTTTTTACACAGGATTTTGAACTCGTGTCGTCCTTTTACTCTCGGCTCAATGTTCTAAGCATGATATGTATGAATGAGTTCCTCCAGCCTTACCTCACCTCAAATTCTATCTGTATCTCTAATTACACCTCGTCTTCATACGACTGGGTACTCCTGGCTTAACATCTATCACATGTAGTCCTTATACCCAGCAACAACAACTTTTTAGCGAAAAAAAAATCAATAACTATATCACATACATTATTCTTGAAGGCTCATAGTTGAGCAAGAAATAATATATCTGGGAAATTCATATATATAGATCATTTGCATTTAAACCTCATCTTTTGGACACATATTATGATGTTGTGTAGATACATCACATCATATCATACGTATAGGATATATTTAATTAGTTTACTTCTTTAATCATTACTGTATACGCTATAATATATTTCTCTTACTTTCTCGCTCTCTGGGTTTGAGAATAATAGAGCAACTTCTCAAATCTCATGTACTCACCCAAGTTTTCATCATATACGCATATAGTTAAATGACAGTGCAAAATGAGTTTGGTTTTTACATTGTCCTCCCATAATAATAACATAATAATAATAACAATGCTGTTGATGACGGCTGAATACATTTGTCTGATTGTCTACCTAGTTTCTACTTAATCCTGCATTGCATGTTCAACATTCAGCATTTAAAATATTTAGCCAACATTTGGAAATTTTGTAATTTGGAATTTAATACCAGCATTGTGTTGTACAGGTTGTATTGTCTTTTCATCCTTGGAAAAATATCAGAGTATTACATTATACATTATCTATACCTTAACTGTTTACTCTCTTTCCTTTTCTCTTCTTTTCACATTTCCTTTACAGTGAAAATTATCACTCCTGCATATTATGTGGTTTGGCTTTTTGGTTTGTCAATTTTTGACCCACCCAAAATGTAGGATACAAGCAGTCATCGGAAACCAGTAGCTTTTAGCCGGCAAAGGCTAAAATTGGCCGGCAGATATCGGCTAATTTTGAGTGGAAACGGCTGTAATCAGCCGGGTGTGGCGGCTAAATGTAGCCGTTTTTA
>JAQIVE010004260.1:0-14890 GCA_034698285.1 Sminthurinus bimaculatus | reverse complement strand
AATCAACGTCGTCAGGAAATGGAAATCTTTTTATTTGTGGTGGAGAATCCCGTCGCCCGGGCGAAATAGGTTAATAACATATAATGTTATTTACTGTGGTTTCGTGATCATTTTCGTGAATTTGTCTAACGAAAGCTGTAAATGCATACTTAATGTAAGTTCGAGCTCGGTCGGCTAAATAGCAAATTCCCAAATTGTATGCTGTATGCTGTATCATTTTTAGTACCCACTTAATGTGTAATGTAGTACACATTGTTTTTCTTACCGTTGTTTTTCATTAGTATTTCTGCAGTGTCAACTAATAATAATTTGATAGTTTTGAGCTGGATACATAAATATTCTATGATAAATAAAGTGAAATTATGACGGATCTCCAGGAGCATGAAAGTCATTGTTATAAATGCTTCAACTTCAAAAACTGCATCAAATTAAATTTGAGTAAAAGCAATGAGGCTCGAACCATTTCCTGTCCGATCGTGGAGTGTCGATTCAAGTGCAATGCTCAGTTTCATTCTTGTAAAGAAGATGAACATATTCTTCTGTGTCAAAACATTAAAGTGTCGTGTTTAAATGGGCCCTATGGATGCCCCGTCGTTTTGGAAAGGAAATATATTGCTCAGCATTTACAAACATGTCCAGCAAGGTATTTTTGAATAAAAAATTATTTCTAATTACTTATTATCATACTTTGATTGTAATTATGAAAGGATCGTGTTTTCCTCGCTACTTTATTATAAATAATTATAAACAATGGGCTATATTATATATATAATATTATGTTATGATTGGTCAATTTTAGCGTCGTTGTATGTAAAGTTGAATGGAATCGCTGGCCATTAGGAGATAAAGAAAAAAGGCCTTTTGAATTAGAAGGCAACAGCGAGCAACTGGGTACTTACCATACTATACAAGATTACAATATACATATATTATAATTCATTTGTAAACAATAATTCAATGCCCCTTGGAAAATATATTTTATACATTGGTCCTTATTCATAATCCTTATGATGCTTTAACCGAGTTTTTATGTGTACATATATTATTATTTTGAATTGAACAGATGTTGCCTTTCTCCAAAATGATGAAAAGACTTCAGTTGAATGGAAAAAAAATTTGCCAAAGAAATTGAGACAGACTTTGAGAACAGCTTTAACCGAAAAAAATCCTGTAATGCCGTTAGGGGTTTCGGGTCATCGCATTCCTTATTGTATTGTAACCGAAAACCTTATTGAAAAGCTTACCGGAAGTAGTATTAATGCAGTCAACTCGGAACATTCAGATCAAGAAGAAAGTAGTAGTAGCCATGGTCAAATTGGATTGCAAGCAAGTGTGTGCAAGAAACTGTTTAGCATGTCTGATAGCAATAATAATTCAAATTCTAACGGTGATAAATTGAAGTCTCAAATGGTAATGAAGAATGCTCAAACAATACCAAATAACTTTGAAGAACAAACCACTATACCCTCAAACGATGAAACAATAAGCGCCAATAATGAAGACCAAGTACCAACTACTAAATTAGGAATAGTCGTTGATACTATGCCTAGATCAAGGTTAAAACCAAAAAATATATACAGTTTTATGTGTGCTCACGAATTTCGAAGAGACGAATATGCCGACCATTTTCGTCAAGTTCATAGTCAGATTTCTACGGCCGTGAATGGATGGATATTCCGCCGTTGCCCGATGGAGACTTTAGGGTGTACTTTTGGATTGGATAGGTTGTTACCCCATTCCGATAAAAACCATCGAATAATTCATAATAAAGTTACCTTTTGTACGACTCAAGTTGTTTCATCAATTAGTCCCAACAATGAATTTGATGTCAATGGAGAAATTAAGAAATCACGCTCTCTTTGTGACATGCCGTTTGAAATATTAATAATATTAACGAGATATTTAGATCCATTAAGTTTAGGAAACTTGAGTCTGACTTGTACCCGCCTTAGAGAGGTTGCCGAATTCGTGGTGGAGAAAAGAGGACTTGTCGTTCTACAGTGGGAGAAAACAACTTCAGGAAGTGGATGGGAAGTATGCTCAAAGGTAAACTGATAAAAAGAAATTACAGAAAACCGTTTTTATTTCATTGTGTGATTTGTGGGTCTTTATTTACTTCTTGCGGATTCAAGTTTTATTGCTTTTTTCCGTTCATTCACAGAAATGGCTTTTTTCGACAGCCTTTTCCCCCATCAATAAATGGAGTTTTAATGCGATTGGTACCATCAGTAATCATATGAAAACATGTCCATACTTTGAAAGGTATGCTAATTTTGCATTGCTAAATGCTAATAGTATGAAAATACGCTTAATATCATTTAAATAAAATCTTGCAATATATAGAGCAGTGGGGTAACTTCATTGCATCTCTCACTGTTCCAAACCATGAACAATATTATACACATAATATAAAGATGAATTCATGAATTGATAAAATAGATTTTGAAATCATTTTTCTCTGTCTTATAAGGAATGTACGAGATGAACCATTCAATTACGGAGCAAAAGAAGATGATTTGTGACAAACAAACACCCATGTTTAACTGCCAAAAATTGTAATTTTGTTCTACCGTGTTTTTATTTTAAAATATCTAAACCGAGTACTGGCGCATGCCGCAAACTTAATACTTATAGCTTATAGATCACTAGTTGTGTTTTGTATACATAATAAATAATAATGCATATAAAAGTATTAAAGTAATTAACAACAAGTACAGTAATCAGTAATTATTATTGCGGATAGAATTCTATTTCTAAAACAACTAATCTTATACTAGTATGTACCATGTATCTATATTATAGTGTATGTTTTTTCGCAATCGAACTCTAATCGTATAGCCTCGAAGGGTATAGCCCTTCGTGTGACATCGTCTTAAAAACGCAATAAAGAATGGTATTATGCAAAAACATTTTGTATTATTTATTTAAAATCTTTTCATACAAAAACTATTATTCCATACAGTTTTACCTTTTCCCTGATATATGTATACTATAGATTATTAATCTGTGACTATTTCAATGGAAAGTGCTTTCACCAGTTTAGAAAATGGATTGTTCTTGTAATTGCCTTACCACGGAGACAGACTTTTTTTCTGTTCCTTTTTTTGTGACATATGTACAATTCATTAAAAATTAGCTTCCATAATATTATGGCGTACGATTAGAGCACAGCTAATATACGCAACAAATAAGAAAAAAGTACAATGTACAAAAGATTATCTAGTATCTATATTATTAACGTTAATATATAATTGATAATGGCACTTTCAAAAAATACTTCAGTTTGATACACAAGATAGTAATCACACCATTATACATTATACACTGTTAGCTCACCACAAATTCAGAATACAAAAATCAAAAACATAATAATGAATATTTGTAGGTTACAAGCAAACAATTTTCCACAATGCTAATACAATAATATTATAAAAAAACTATAATATCTTTAAGTAATTGAATTCACATTAACTATATCAACTCATTCCTACTTCCTACACAATAAAAAACCAATATGAGTATAATCATAAAAAATAAAAATACATGAATAATATCAATCTCATATTATATTACGCCTTATTTCCATTATCACAAATCACAACAAAAAATACATCATAAAAACATAAATAATACCATCACGTATTGCATCAATACAATGTATAATTTGAAAGTATAACTGAGCAAATTATATTTAGGGGCGTATACACAATATGTATAATGTGGCCATTATTATGAGTTATGATAATCGAAGTAATCTCTCTAATGTTTAAAAAAAAATTAAAATCGGGGATCGGGAATGGATTTAGTTTTATCACACGTGAATCCAACGGTCAAGGCGTAGCTAATACCCTTTTCTACTTTTTCATAAAAAAATTGATTTTCACTACCTGATGTAAAGCCTAATACTCGTCCTTGTATTGGAAGAACGGTACGATTGGTGCCACTATCAACGAATATTAATCTTCCACCTTGAAAATCTTTTTCACCATCGGTGAGGAACACAATTGTGGAAAAAGTGTATGAAAGACTCTTTGCATGACTTTGGATATGTGAAATGTCTTGACCTCCTGGTTTCATCATAGACCTAGAAGAAATAAGATAGTTACTATTGTTAGAACCTTATATAATTTATGATGCACACAAAATATCAATACATATATTATTTAAATACATTATGTACGATACATATGTACGAAGTGGGACACAAGTAAAGTTTAGTTAGTTATACTATATGTTTCGAGATTAAAAAATTACAGAAACATACAAAAATGTAGGACCAGCAAGGTGAAGTTTCCAATAGTCTATTCCAAAATGGGCTGACACTAATCGTTGTAATTTACTTTTCACCGCCCTATAAATTCAAGAAGATTATTGTTTCACAGCATAATATTACACACGTTTTTTACACTTGACTACTTGACTGTGATACAAACTCTCTAGTAAAGTGTAGCAGTCACTTACTCAAATACTGCAGCGTCGCCGGGTTTGAATATTCCATTCAACGACTTGACCATACCATCAAACTTCAAAGCCCTTTGACCCAAATCCATTACACTAACTCCTTTGTGCGAAATGAACCCTCTTCTACACAAATCAATCAGAGAAAAAACTTCCTCCGGAGTCATTAGGGCATCAGTTACTAAACGGCCACATTTTGTAGGTTGACATTTGCTCTCACTAGTTTCTGCTGAGCATTTCGCATCCATTGATTTTGCTTTGATTGTTTTGGTATCTGCAAACACTTCCTCATTCTTTCCAGATGTAAAATACACTATAGTCATTAGTCCTAAATATAAATTACAAAATGACGATATTGTAAGAAACTTCCATCCACTAATGTGAAATATATTGCAAATAAAGGTTACCTACACACAATATTATAAGTACTTATTTACCTAAGATTAACGCTGTGCGACTCCATAAGCGATGCTTTGAAATTCCAGGCATTGGCCCAAAACGATCACCCGGTCTAAATAAACCGTAATAAAATCAAAAATCATACTTTATAGAATATATACAACTTTTGGTTTCTGATTCCCAAACGATATTATATTGATATTATATTACATGTACTATTATATTATAATAGTACATGAGAATCGAGAGTATAAACTGTCTTTTAAAATGATTATTACAGAGGTTCCTTATTTGGCTTGTCAACAACTTTTGAATCATCCTTTTTACTATCATCTTTACTGGCTTTTGGGGATCCCTTTTCTTTTTTCTTTGATGATGTGCTTGAGGAAGTATTACGCTTCTTTAACTCATTGCCCGGCATTCTTAAAGAAAACAAAAATACATTAAAAGGTGTAAGTGAATTATTGAATTATTTACTATCAACAATGTTATTTCATAAAATCATTGAACTTACGTATTTTGTTCAGATTTCCACGACTCAAAGTAAGCCTTATTTATATTAATCTAGTAGTTCACAATTCACAATATTGCACGTTTGAGGTCTATAAGTGCTTACTGTTATATTTTTAAACTGTATCTTATTTTACTATCCACTTAATTTAAGTGCCAACTTAGATGACTTGCAGATGAAAAACGTCAAACGAGTTTTTTACTCTAAGTCTTAGAGTCTAAGAAGTAAACCTGTGTAAGTAACACAAAATATGAATGTGAAAGACATAGGAAAAAGGGACTAAGTACAGAATACACTCAACTATACAAGTTTTTGTAGCCGTATCACTCATGCATAGTGTATAGTGTCTTATGGATAGTACTAAAGTTCCCTCTTGTTTACAGAATTTCTGGTCGAGGAAATATTCACAGCAATGTTTTTGGCTTATATGCAGAATGCAGAAGATTCATATTATGTACGTTTATATAAAATAACTCAAATAATGGTGTTTAAAATTGTGTATAAAGAAATAGTATGTCGTTTTTCGTCATGATATGACACCTACTTACGTAAGTACACATGTTTCAGGTTTCAGTACCTATTTTCAGTACGTATGGTGAACTATGTGCAAAGTTACTTAAATACATGCATCGAATTTCCCATCATAAAATATTCAATTTATTAAATTAGAAAAGATAATGAGATTATTACCATTTTTATATTTTATTTTAATTACTTAAGTATTCATGATTCATGAAGTTACCTTAAATATATATCAATTATAGAAATAAAGCAGTAGGAGCATAAAAATTATTCTGCACAACAAAAAGTGCTATCGTTTGATTTAACTTATGTCTACGCCGATTGTTTCAATTCTAACCGTGGGACTTTACCGGTAGGTCCGCTACCGGCAGCTAATGGTTTGCCATAAACTCTTTTTCTCATGGGAATAGAATACGACTCATTATTGAATTGGGCAAAGGAATTTAAATCATTCAGTAGTTCAACCTTGCTCAAATTGGATATTTCATAGAGATTTGATATTTCTAGCTCTACAACTCCCTGATCATTACAATCCTTTAATACAATTTGCTTGGAATCTTTAAAGGAGTCGAAAGCAACAATAAAAATTGTATTTTTGAATGAACACACGTCCCATATTTTAGAGTTTTCAATGGATACAGTTTCAATTAAGGTCACTTTGAAAGAAGATTCTACATTTAATTCAAAAAGGCAAACTTTGTCATAATGGCTAATCTTAGCAACAAAGTATACACGGTTATTGATTTCTATTACACTTAACATGTTAATTTCATACTTTGCACTAGACTCTGGATCTAATTGTAGAAGATTGAATAGTTTGTAGGTGTGTGTACACGAGTTATTTGTAAAATCCCATAGTTTACAAATTCCATCAATGTCAACAGATAACAAAAACTTTTCATTTCGTAGCAACTCAATAGAGACGACTGCTTGCTTGTGACCGAGTAAATACTTTTGAATCACAAAACCTTCTGGGAAACAGGAAATACGAATCTTTTCATCTCGATCGCTTGTCAGGACCCTTTTGCAATCCTTTGTTAATTTTACATCTAGGATAACTGAGCAATGCCCTAGAATTTTTTGAGGATTTCCAAGTTCTTCTTCTTCTTCAGAAGTGCCAGAGGATGGTGGTAATGAAATTTTACTAGCCCATAGATCTCCACATTTATCCACCATTAACAAATATCGGGAGAGGTAACCAAATTCAACTTTTCTAGAAAAAGAAATGAAACAGCACATCATTAGGATATTTGCCCAATTATTCTAATCGTCACTACTCCTATAGTTATTCGATTATTATTCCACTTAAGTTTACATTAAAGTTTACCCTATATGTAATACATAATATTATACATCAACAATGCATAAGTAACTCTTACAATAATCTCTTTTCAACTTGAAAGGTCTTCAACAGTTTCCAAGTAATTCCTTCTGTTTCATTTTCTTCATACTTAAAAACAAATACATTTTTATCCGAATCTGAACAACAAATGTATTGTGAATCTTGAGAAATGGTAGCACAAACTCCAGAGATTTTGTCGCTTGATTTCTTTGGATCAGCTGGTGCTGGTCTTGACTGACTTAAATTTAATGCTAAGACTTCTCTGGGGGTTGACGAAGGTGCTCCCGGATTTCTTGGAATAACATAGATATGTTCCCGACCACAAATTACAAGAAATTTGCTACTAGCTCCACACGAATTCATTTTCCTGCAAATATCTGCATTATACAAATTACAAAAGAGTGTTTAACTACATAACCAATGTTACTTATGATGATAAAAGATAAAAGTCATAAATGTGTAACGTGTTAACTAGAATAAGAGTACAAGAGTACTCTCATTCTAGTACATGTTATAATATAAGAAGAAATGTTTATTTACAAACATTGCGAAAAGTATGCAGTATGCATATTATCATAATATTATCTGTCATGTAAGATGTAAGATCAAACCACGTTAGTTCAATCAGTGTAGAACACAGGTAGAAAATGATGCATAATACCAATTAGAATACAGCTTATAGAATAATAATTTTAGAGAAAATTGAGTGCTCTTTTACCTTTTGCCTCCTCGAATTAATTGTACTTTAGAATTGAAGTAAATAGTTAAATAGTTGTCGGTAAACGGATGAAAATTTTGAGTCTCGATTCTCAGCTCAATCTTCTATCTTCAACATGTGCATACAAAAAAATATTCAAAAAAAAATCAAATCATTCTCGGCAGTGTTTAGCAGCATAGTGGCTTAATATGACGGCAAAAGCCTGGTGCAAAAGCCCAAAACCTGTGTCCTAAATACCAATGCACAGACTTACAATTAGTCATAGTATGTAAAATGTAAAACTAAAGTAAATGCATACTACCTAAGGTGAGTTTAATGTCAATAAACTTCAAAACAAACGATTTATGATATGCACAAGGATAAACTGGCCGGAATGTCATTATTATGTGAATAATATTTCATTGGTAATTAATTGGTCATGTTATTTGTTAACGAGAGAAGTTTATTTACTTAAATGCTTTAAAGTCTTACATCGTTTCTTTTTAAGTATGTATATGACACTAAAAAATCCATAAATTTGTGAATAGAATTTCATTTTTTTGGTGAAATATGAAATATGTATGTGTATGTAGTGAGTAGTGAGTGAGAAGCGAGAAGAAAGTTTTGGCGAGAACTAACAATCATATCCGATTAATTTTTGTACTCGGACAGTTTCAAAAGAAATAAAAATAATAAGTAATTAATTTCGGACACTGAGGTGACGAAAATCACAATTGCTTCGATAAAAATGTATTACATACTGAAGTATTATATGTATACCATATCATCGCAGACACACATTTAAAATTGTACTCTATAATATTCTACTACTTGACTTTTAATTTACGGTACAATAAAATTACAAAAACAATTTGCAATTGATACGGGCTACAAAATAACAATGAATGCACAATTTTGTGGATAAATATAAATATAACATACCAAGTCAGAATGGAAACAAAATAATAGTTAAAATAATCATTACTACCAATCAAACATTAGAAAATATAAAAGTAAGAACTAAAAAAATAAATTGGTAAAACTTGTATAGTTGAATGGAACAATGACAATGTATGATGTGTTATCAAGGTACTTGGGATGGACTTAAAATGTAGCTACTAACAATTAATAAGTAGCTATAAATAATACTCAAATTCGGAAAAATAATAAATATTTTGGTTGTATCTACATACTACGATATTTTAAGCTAGTGGTGACTAAAATCAAGGTTTATGGATAAGACAATAATATATTACCATCTATACATGTGTACCTTGACGATACCTTAACGAATTAACGAATGGTACGTTGATATTTTTTAAAATTATGTATTTCATTAGATGCATTTTCCTTACGTCTTACGATACTAATGCGCGTATTATATTACATAGTATTGTGTTTTTTGAGTTTATTGCCGAAGCATAAAAGTAGCTAATAATGTTAATAATAATGATTGAGAAAATCATCTATGGCTATAAACAAAGCGGCCAACAAAACAATACCTAAAACTACCAACATTAATTGTCAAAATTCAAACTCTTTCACAAATTTTGCAATATGAATTTTAAATACTTTATCATAAAAGTCCCAATAGGCCGTTCCATGAAATCCCATGTTACATAGAACTACCATATATTCTACCAAGGCAAATACTGTATACACCCCTTGTTCACAGTAAGTATTATGACGGTTATATACGTAAGGTAAAATTAGCGAACAAACTAGAATAACTACAAGTAATCGGATTTTCCATTTTTGACTCTTTATCTCGACATTCTTCACTGCTGGGATGTTCCGGCAACAAGAAAGTAAAATACATAATATTATCATATAGAGGAGAGAGGAGATGATAAACACTGTAAAGTTAAAAGCATGCAGGGGGAGACTTTGCCGTGAAGAAATATACGAGAGTCCAAGTAGTCCACAGTTTTCTATCACATTTAAAAAACAAGCTAAACGTGCCCATAGATGATATCGCTTGTATAAAATCGTCTCCAGGTAGGCGTAGTACACATAGGAGAAGAAAAAACGAGAAGGAGCATGAAGGGTTATGCAGAAAATCCAAATTGATTTCGATAACTCAAAGTCTCCAATCGCTGCTGACAATGATGGCAGGTAATTGCGAACCTGGTTTTCTTGACAATAAACTAAAGTGGCAGCTCTATAATCCGAATGGAATGCCCAGAACACACTGAATATAAATGCACCAAGTGGTAGAAGGACGGTTCCAATAGTGACATGACGGCTATGAATCCTAAGCACACTGCACGGCAGACATGTTTCTTCTTCGTCATCTTTTTTATTATTATCTACTTCTACGGAAGACTCATCCTCGGGTAGGGACTTGTATTTGTAGTCACCACCGCTTCCTCCGTCCCTCCCACCCATCATTGTCAGTTTGGCTATTGTTGCTGGATTTGGCTTATTATACTGGTCCAGTAAACTCATGCCTCTGCTTTCCGTAATTTATTGTACAGACTTTTGATGATAGTGATGGTTTAGTAGTCATTTCATTGAGCTTTCTAAACACAACTCCATTACATTATTGGACCTTTTAGTTCAGCGTTCTCCTAGAATTGAAACAAAAACAAAGAAAAGAAACCATGTTTTACCAATCCAATTTATTTTAACTATAGACAAACTAACGATTATAAACAATAAATAAAAATTCAATGTACACTCTCTACAGATATAAACATTGTACATTATAAATGTGTGATTGTTAGCCTTTTTATGATCACAGAAATTTGAAGTGTATTAACTATAAAGAGATCAATAATATTCAACCCTTACCCGAAATTTTAAATGTGCGTAATGAATATGTATAATTATACTACGATAAGTATTTAAATAGGTTAATCAGTATTTTGTATTTTGTCAATATTTATTTACACGACATTTTTTATAGGTAACGATTTCATTTTACACACGACTTGCTACAGCTTACTGGTAGTATTCAATTATTATCGGACACAAACTACGAATAATTAGAGTTTTACGGCCATATTGTGAAAGTATAGATAACTCTGAATACTAATCACCACTAACGTAGACACCTTAATTAGGTAGAAGTGAACAAAACTAACGGAACAAAAAAAACCTTTACGAACAGAGATTTAATTTTCCTCTGTTCGTCTTTTCGTGAGATGAGACACGGAGCTCTTGCTCTTTTGGATTTACACGCCATAAGCAAAACATCTATTGTGCACAAGCGAGCATGCAAAATGTAAACCTATGTAGACTGAAGTTCAGGGATGAAATGAAAACACATTCACATCATAGAAGAAAAATCCCTTTTTAACTAGTTTGAAGTTTAACTGGTTTTAAGTAAAGAGATTTTTTTTCTATGCATTCACATAAATATGCTTAAAAAAGAGGGGGAAGACATTTGTACATGCACATTATGGTGTCATTGACTTATTTTTTATTGGCAAGGCTCAAGCCAGCAGTTTAGTATTTATAGAATTCCGGATTCTGTTACATGCAATTGTTTTTATTAGAGATCATATTTCATAGAAAAGTTGTTGTTTACAAGCGTTGTACCACCCACTGACAATGTTGAATTTAGCACTTGCAGGTAAGTACAATTTACGTTGGACATGCTTCGTCTCGAGAATTGAAATTGTAAAATGATTATAGAATACGTGGCAATCAAAGAGAGGATCGTCCCGAAAAATCGATAGGTCATCACAAAAAATCCACAGCCTCTAATCGAGATCTGATTGGCATGCTGGTCCATGAGAAGAGAAATTAGTTGATGCGATGGAAGTCCTTCAGAAACTCCTGGAGCTGAGATTCTTCCATAAAATTCCCCAACTTTGAAATTACTATTAAATTACAACAGTCAAAATTTGTTTGTAGACATAAAGTTTTTAGACATAAACAAAATCGGTATTGTATCTTTATAGGTAACTGGTAATACATAATTTTTATTTGGCATATAATATATTTTGTTTTACAAATCAGCTCCATAGGCTAGAATCAGGAAGAAGTTGACAAAGTAAGTCAGGATATGGATTAGGTAGAGCCAATCGACCGAATTATCGTTGAACACTATAGCACCCCAACTAGCATAGAACGGAAGTGATATAGCCACGGCAGAGAAAGTAAGTAGGCCCACTGCTGAATTTGTATTTACTACCAACCTTTTTAAAACTTCGTAGTGTGTTAGAGCCTTCCAAAAATTATTATGGAAAATAGCATTGCATTAGAGTAACCTTTGTCTGTATAATATGTATTCTGTACAAAATTCCAATACCAAACCCTAAATAGCCATACATATATACATAGTATAGTCGTACGTATCTACCAATACCTGGTCTGCGGAACAGGTCGTCTCCTTTGAATGTTCAATAAAATGGCCAAGTACTTGCCAAAGACAGATCGCTGTCAGCACTACTGCAACATCCACTATGTGGACCATTATAAGATTAGGAATCAAGATGAACATATGAATCCCGAGCACAAAGTGGTCTAAGAAGCTTTCATTAGGTGGAATCTGTGACACTGGGACATCTGGGCAGTGCTTGAACAAATAGTATGACCTTGCCTTACAGGCATATTTTTTCAAGATATTTTTATTCGTCTCTCGAATCAAAAATCCGTCATGAATCATGGGGTCCGTCAAGGCCACACATCCAGCAAAGAGACAAAATCCAATTGAAAGAATTCTTATCTATGTGGACATAATTAAAATTTCGATAACGAAATAAGAAATAGTAGAAAACTAAAGCACATTGATTAAGTTTTGTGGAATCGCTCACATTTCGAGACGTGTTTTTGTTTCTGGCTACGGCAAACTCCAAATTCTGCAGGTCGAGAAACATTTCCCGATATTGAGGTGCTTTCGCCCAAAATACGTATATGAAGAAGATAACGTAGAGAACCGAGGCAATTACAGTTGCAACATTTAAGTAGCCAATTGGCGTCCCATCAATTTTATCATACGGGATCAAACGGACGCTTGACAGGTATTCATATGCAATTAAAACCTGGACTATTGCGCACAAAACCTGAAAAAAGGTTACATTGAAGGTTAAAGGTATATGTATAATGTATATGCGTATATAAAATATGATATTATTTGGTTTTTTGTTTTTGCTTCGACAAAAATCATATTATTTTACCAATAATAATTACTTTCAATATCATGGACAAAAAATTGTCTACACATTTTACCTTTTGACGAGAATGCGAACGAACAGTAAACTGGCCAAAACGAGGCTCTCCTATGCGATTCTCTTTCACAAGCCGAAATGGAATGATGAGGAGAAAGTAGCCCAGATTGAAGAAAGTTCGATAGTATTCCAAGAGATGAGAAGACTGTACCGGAGTCTTAATTGTCTTTTCCAAATCGCAACCGTCTAAATCCAATGTATCGACTGTATTGTTGTCAACCATCACAATAGTTGTGTGTTTATCCATTTGAGCTCCATTCTCTACACAATTTGATTTTTTACGAGCCAGCGGCAGGCTTGTCTTGAGACAAGCAACATGTCGATGAAGCATTTTTGACATTTTAAAATTGAATAAATCCAATTTTTGATAACTTTCCTATTAGCAGGGAATAAAAACTGAAGACTATAATTGAAAAAGCACAATTCTTTAAAAACCGACTGCTAGAAAAAAAATACTGTCTGCGACGTTTTTTTGATGGATAATATGGAAAGCTTAAAAAACAATTGATATGTTTCAATCCTTGACACGACTTTAGCTATATGCATATAATGGACGTGTAATATTTGAATTGCCAAGACGATTAACCGCGTATCTCCTATATAAGTTATATATATATAGGAGTTACGCGGTTCTTCATCTTGGACGTTCATTTGTTATCTTTTTACAAAACATGTGTAATCCATTAAAGTGTACATAGTGGTCCGTTATCGGCCAAGTTCTTTCACCCATTTCTCGGATTTCTATTCATGTCACGATTACAGCATGTGTAAAACACAAACTGATTCGAAAACGACAAAAAAGGAAAAGACAACAGTCTGAAATGTCAATGTGCACTCTGGACCTATATTAAGTCGTAGTCGTAGTGCAAGGACACTTCTTACAATACATTTTACAGCGTCAAAAATCACGCTATAATCACATGATGTCTTGTATAAAATTACTCAATATGAATACTATAATTGTTGCACAAATGTAAATGAACAAAACATCTCTGACGAAATGAAGTGTGAATGATAGACAATTATTCAGTTTGATATCATTTTATGCATTCCAATATTTAACTTCTAACCACTACAAACTATAAAATATGAAGTTACTAAACGTCTCAAAGTAACCCAGCTCAGAAATTGTGAATATGCATGGATAAAAAATTAATGTTGAAATCAACGTGTAACCAGTTTAGTCGACTCTATAATATCCTCAATCGTATAAAATATAAAACAAATGCACATTTTCTGAATAAAACGGGCGATAAAGGGCCATGTAAGTAAGTGGCATCTGTTCAGCTTACATTCGAATGCGTAGTTAAGATGACCAACAGGGCAGATACAAGTTTTTTTCGGACTCCGTTTTATTAAGATATCACATTTTCAACGTTCGGAGACACAGCAAATGTCAGTTTTTTGTCAATTTAACATTTCAATTACACACCTTGTCATTTGTACCTAAAAGGGCAAGTTATACGACGTAAGTAGAAGTAAGGTATATTGTCCAAGGATATTCATCGGTCGCAGATTAGATAGATACAGTCACAGGTCCAGCTTCAGTTGTTCAATCGGTATACAGGTCAGCACTTTGCCCACTTTGCCAATTGCAGACCTTAATTCAAGAAGTAGCAATAAGCATGAATAATAAAACACAACTTCCGGAGTATACTGTTATACTTCATACTTCGTACATAGTACACAGAATTATTTATAATATATATACTTGAAACATCATTGCATAATGTAAAATAACCAAAACAAAATGTAATTCGTAAAGAGTTTACTGGGTTCTCGCT
>JAQIVE010004259.1:0-14893 GCA_034698285.1 Sminthurinus bimaculatus | reverse complement strand
GGTTGATTGAAAAAATTTGACAAAGGTCTTATCGACCTTTAACAAGGGCCACAATGCTTCACGCCAAGTCATTGGCTGTTGCCATCCATGACGATGTCGTTTATGCAAGTAGCGAAATAGTGCATAGAAAATTAACAAATAACAATGTTAAATATTTCTTAATTCCTACCTTATAATATGTATAATATTTATGTACATGCAAAAATTCAGTTTGAGCACAGTGTGTGTGCCTTATAATTGCATAACACTCACTAACCATAACGTGTGCCATAAACTGACAAATTCTTTTTGAGCCACATTGCAGAGGAACGAGGCGATAAGACATAGATCAAGAAGATTAATCTCCCATCCGCAAAAGGCTAATGAGTCTCGTACAAATAATGTTCGAAAGAAATCACTTAATCCATACCAACAATATCGATAACCGATAACACTTGGGCATACGGTAAAAACATTTATCTCTCTTCGACCAGTTTTCCATCTTCTCCTCAAAAAAATACGAGTTGGATTGGAGAAAGGATGTTTTTCCTACTTATTTACTGCACTTCTTGTTAATGTACGGCAAAAGCATCCAAATTTTAATGAATTAGCATACACATTGTTTATAAAAGCGAAATTAATGCAGGTAAAAATGCTATAATGTGATGGTTATGATTTGTAATAATCTCTGAAAAGGTAAGAACGTTCCAAAAAACTAGAAGCTGAAAGAAAACTGGTTCTTGCTAAGGGAACTATATTAATCTAAACCACAATGAAATACTTTGTGTACAAAATAAGTACAAAAAATAATAAAAAATGTAGTAGTGTAGAAGATGGAAAGAAAGATTTAACCATGGTGGATGGTGGCTTAACTTTAGGGATATTATGAGTAATACGCATAAAGTTTAGCCGCCGTGGTACACCCGCGGTGGCTGGACCGGTAAAAGAATTGACGCTTTTCAATTTCAGAGTCATTGAAAAGCATCAGCTCTTTACCATCAACCAGTTGTAACATAGGAGGTTACAAATAAAGTCCTTTATTTGCCTTGGAAAAAGTAAGTAGTAAAGTATGTATTTGTATTTCCCGTTCAAATGGGATTTTATTGCATATTAGGTTAAACGCCTACAACAATACTAATTCAAAAAAACATTATAATATTATAATACAATCAAATAGTCAATATATTTATCAATGTAATACTTAACTTAATGTGTGAAAGTCTAATAAGTCCTATCTGCTAGGAACAGCAGCATACTCTTTCTGTAGTTCTTGCTATCCAAGCATGCTACTTTTTCAATACAATCAAAAAAATACGAGATAAATAATACATTTCTATACCGATTACTAATCATAGCACGTTTTCATATTTAGAATGTAGATATAATATAATGTGTATATTTGTACTTGCCGATCATAAACAGTCATACTATTGTATAATAAAAATAGTATAATATATTCAATCCACGCAAAACACAATGGCATAATACTGGCAAGTTTTTAATAAGGTTCTAATTACTTCTGGAACTATATTAGTTGAAGTCAAATGACTCTAACTCATCGTCCTCATCCCCACCACTTTCATTTAAAGCCACGGGCAACATTTTCGTGTCCTTTTCCACGAGATTAGACTCAAAGTTACCTTACCAAATAAAAATGAACATTTTGTCTGTTTAATTTTTGCCATTTTCGCGTCATAAATTGTGTAATTTACATGATTACTAGTAATATTGATATTATTGTTTAAAGCTCATTTTAAATAATATATGATACTAACTTGAGCCTTTGTCACGCTTAGTCAACAGTTGGTAAGTTTGAGAATTGGCTTTGATGTTCTCCAACTATGGAATCGACGCAAATTTACAATAATATGGTGGCAATGTAGAAAAATACAAAGCAAAAACAATGCTCAGGCTGGTTAGAAATATGGAAACTAAAATTTACGGAACTGTTCACAAAGTACATAGAACCATACAAGTATGTAAATGGTGACATGCTTTAATATTCTGTATTATTATCATAATATGCACTGCTGGCTCAATTTACTATGGTTGCAAAATAATGGAACAATAACGAAATTATACAATACCTACATATTATAATGAGTGGTAGTACAGGCAGATATTACTATATTGATTTTGGTGATATTAAAACTTGGCTTTTAAGTACTTTGTGAAGAGTCTCTAAATATAATATAAATGACAAATTATAGTACTGTAAAGTTACCTTGATTATCAGCTCGTTGAGAACGGAACTATCTTCAGAAAACAATGAATGAAGCTTTAAATGCATCTCTTCGATCCAGAACTTCAAAGCGTTACAATCGAATGCCTTTTAAGATAAGATAACATTTAAAACATACATCAAAATTGTCAATACAATATCTTAATAGGTACTAAAAATATCTACTACAAACAAATTTTGTCTCACTTACAGGTGTAGTTGGCTTGACTTCTCCAGTTTTTACACTCAGATGCTCTGTTTTCTTTTCCATGATTTCCTTGTTGCTTTCAGTTGTCCCAGACTGGACATCAAAAAGCGATTCAGACTCAGAATTTTCATCAATTTTTCTAACCTTTTGTTCTTCGTCGATGTCTGCTTTAAAAGATAAGCTTCCTTCTTTCTATACAATATCATTAAATATAAAAAAGAAAAGTAAGTAATCGCAACACACTACAAGTATATAAAACTTAAAATTAAAATTATAACATACAACTCATTGGTTGTCTTCTTCCGGGTTCCAAAACTTATGGATACATCAAACGTACAGTGACTTTTGTCCACTACCAACATTTTCAAGTGCAAAGCTAAAACCTCATACCCTTATTGTATATTGTACAATATACATACAGAATTATAAACAGTACAAAAAATGAATAAAACGAGTTGAATTACGGAAGGAGAACTGGGCGTAATTTGGCAATTGGGACTTGATGCTACTACTGTAGAATAAGAACTAGTTCGCTGCGTCTTAGTGTTGCACCCATCAGGGACGTCCTCAACCAATAATGGAATTCCTCGAATATTAGCAGCCTGGAGTTGTTGGATACCTCGGTTAGTCACTTCCACCAAATTGAATCTCACATTTTGTCCTACCAATAACTCATCATGATCATTTTTATGAAGAATAGATGTGTCATGAAAAAATATGTTCGTAGAAATTGTGTCATCCACGTCAGGGTAGTCATTCCTAGAAATAATAAATGTAAGAAAAAGTATATTTATCATATGGCTAACATAGCAATCATAGGAAGTTATTATGCAATTTATATTATGCAAAACATATTTAATTTTCAATTTTATGACCACTGTTACTTATTTTTTTGACTTTTCGAAGGTAAATTTAAATTTCTATGACTCACATTTTTATGAATCCGTAATGCTTGTCTTTAACATACTTGATAACTGTTCCTCTTCGAGTTATTTCTAAAACAAGAATGTTGTAACACATGATACAAAACATCATAATAAAAATACTTTTAAAAGATTTTTAACGCTTTTTGCTGTTGGATTCAAAAGAATATAATTTTGTAAAAATGTGTAATATGTAAAATATTATGCAATATGTAATATCTAACTAGTAGCCTAATAAATAACAAATCCAACTATAATACAAGCACAGGCACAACATATTGAATCATAACTACAATCTACACAAATAACTTACTACATTACTGTATAGTGAAGCACACTCCAATTAGATTATACTATCCTTGTAACAATTATTATTATTTATTATAGTATCATACAGATGTATTTGATTGTTGGTAAGTGTTACTGAACTTACCTTGATCAATTTCTGGAAAGAGTCTAAACGGCACTGCTGCATTATTCGTTGAACGACTCCAAACATGATCTTGACTGGCACTTCTGCTTTTCATTTGATAATTTCCAATGTCGCTTTGATTTCGATAAGGAAGTCGCCACGACTCAAATTCCGTCGAACCACCTCTACTAGTAGGGAAACTGTTGTTATATTGCCGATACCTAGGTATTTCTGGAGTATAATAAGAATCACAGCATGCTTGATGTACGGAATTCAAATTACGTACATAGTTGTTGTCAAAATTAGGATTAAAATGCAGTGGATTCGAGGAACAAGGGCATTGTGACTGATAGTTAGTATTATATTTACTGTTGCTTGTCAACTCTTCATAGTTGGTCTCTACCGGATTTTGCCTCCAATCACTTGACCTTTCCCGATGAGCAGGTATCACGTAGAAGGCAGATTGGCCTGATGATCGTTGAGAAGTATGTTCCTCCTCCTGGATGTTGTTCTGAGAGCTTCTGAATGTACTACCATTATTATCATGATTATCTAGAAAAATCAAAGCGAGATGAGACAAGGGAGTAACTTCAATTTACATTGTTTCATGCTGTCACGATTCAAGAATTATTTTTTACCTTCATTTATATTTCACGAAGTATTATGTAAAGTAACGTAAATACATGCTTATTGCTTATTATCAAAAAATAGCAAACGCCAGTTTGGCGTTTTACGTTTTATAATTTATAATAAAACCTGGTGGTCAAAGTATTTTATTTGACTTCCGAAGTAAGTATTTTCAGTCATATGACGGGAGTCCTTACTCGTACTAAATAAGATAGTTACTTAATAAAAATGATAAATACTGACAAAAAAGTTTCGAACGAAAACTCACACTGGAACATACTGGACACTCTTGCTGCTTTTGAAACCGATTATACTTCCGGAAAAAGAAAATGTTTTAACTGGAAAGATTTTCAGAAATGTTTGTTAGCTTTTAACCAATTGGAAATTGCATTTTCAAAATATATTATAAAGTAAATGCTTAAGACTTAAGTACTTGTATAAAGTATACATGTACATTGTTTGATAATTGGTAAGTTCAGAAATATTCAAACAGAACAAAAAAAAACTTTTAGGCCATTTACTTTTTACAACTTACAACTGCAGTACTATACACTATACCGTGCAAAGCGTAAACTATGAAACTAGAAATTTAATTAAGTACAACAAGTAATACTAGAATATTACTTGTTTTTTGTTTTGTTCTAAATAATATTAAGTATGTAGTTATTATGTCAAATTCCAATGCGTGTAAATGTGTAAGTAAAAAAACTAAAAATACGTCATTATTACCACAGGGGTAGGCTCAATAATGAAGACAACTTTGAGTAGACTTAATTAATTTCACGTAACTTAATACTTATTGTCTGGCCACGACAATACTTGCATACCACATAAGAATGTGTATTGCAGTACTATGTTTTATGTTTGTAAGCCTTTTGTTTTTCAAAGTTTTTCCAGAAAGGAATCGACCGAATGAGCCTGTTCACTGACGTAAATCTAACTAGCGACTGAAAAGGTACTGTCTGATGTTTCAGTGTGAAGAATGCGAATATTTGACGTTTTTGACAAATTCATCTAACATTAGACATTAGATACAGAACTGTTAATACTTAGTACTATAATACTACAATACCGTAACCAAGTCTTTTGCATTATAACAACTATTTGTGACCCATCACATGACTTTTATCCATCCAGGGTTTTTCACTTTTTGGCATATTCCACTAATTTGGTTTAAGAACTAATTATCCTGAAAGTTTCAAAGCTCTATCTTAATTAAAAGTATAATTACAGACGTATTTAAATTTGAATTTGTAATGTAATAGATGGAGCGCGGGAAACTTTAGATACGAATATCTCAGAATCTAAGAAACCCTGGATGGATAGGAATCATAAACTATCTAACATTTATTTCAGGAGGTTCCACTGATATTTGAACACTACTATTCCTGTTGAGATCTTTCGAGCGTTTTATGCGAAGAATTGTTATGCTTATTTACAAATCTGATGTATAAAGTCATTCCAAATATTATTATTAGTCTATGAAAACCACTTTAAATTGATATGTGTCAAACAATGTTAAAGATGATTCAAATACGAAATAAAGATGACAAGTCTCAAAAATTTTTCAATGCTATCCCATTTCAGCTCATATCACCATGATTCCGAGAGGGATTTTTTCGGAAAATGTTTTTCAAAGTGATTCAGTAGTTCATAAAATCGACCTTATCCAGCCTGCCCCATCACCCCTGATTTAACTCGCATGCTTAAGTTTGTATCTCGCCAAGTAGGGCAACCTTGATCAATTTTGATGAAATTTTGAAAGCCGTGACTATTGATTTTTTAAACGAAGAAAAAACAACTTATGATTATTTGATATTATAATTTTAGTACGGCATTTATTTTTTGTTGACAGTGACAAAAGGTTACTTCGTTGGAAATTGTTAGGCATCATAGTGTAACGAGTAATATTTTCCCTATTTTTTAACACAATTGATATAAGTAGGTTTAATATCATAGTATTCAAAGTTCAAAAGTGTGTAATTGAATCATAGTCTAGATAACAAACATGAAAATTAATTTAACTGGAGGAAAAAAACAACTGTTTGTAAATATTATGTAATTTGTAAATAGACATTTTATTCCTCTTTGGGAACAAACAACAAGACAAAGGAAATACGCCAGAATCATAAATAAATTGCCTCTTTTCTCCTGCTTTCGGTATTTATTAGCATAAAAAACCAGGCAATTTATGCATAGTTCTGGAGCATAATAATATTATGATAAAATTAGACTCTTTAAATAATACATCATAATATTAACTATAAATGCTAGAAGAATTATTATTAAAAACGTTCACTTTAAAATGATTAATAATATGCAAAATGCAAACTGGTTAACAGCGAATGTGAATTACATAGTAATTCTTTTCATTTTTAGTAATAATATGCTTAGAAAGAATAATAATAATACGCAAGTTAGATAATCCACGGGGTTTAACGAACAGAGTTCACCTGAAATTTAAGAAATAACATTGGACTATTAGTAACTAAACAGGGACATATAACGATAACAAACAAGAATGAAGCAATAATAATGAGACGATATAAATTTAAATGCCGCTCAATGAAATGAATGAATACGTAATGCAAACGAATACTTACAATGTCGTCAATTTTGAGAATACTTGCAACAGTTTCCGTAGCCAAATTAATGACTGATAATGTGACCAAGAGAGGTTGAACAACATTATCATCCAAAATATTTGCAATTGCTCCTTTCTTTACATTAAGGCCAGCCTGTTTTTGACCTTCGGCGTGAAGCTTTCTCAATTCTGTCAAGGCGTTGATAGCATTCATACCAGAATTCTCTGCCAGTGTCAATGGAATTACTTCTAATGCTTCAGCAAATGCTCTAAAGAAATACAAAAAATATATTATATAAAATCCATTTTTTTAATTTTCCCTATTTCGATGGATTTTGATTTGAAAATATGACGCAGAGCGCAATAACTCATTGTGTTTTAGAGTATGTAATTTTATTTTGAACTATTCTTTGTTCGTATGTAAAACTTCTTAAATGCAAAGATTGGTAGTAAAACCTACAAATAATGACTTACTTGAAACAATAGGATTCAACTCCTGTAAGGGATGCGCCGTATTGACTTAGCTTAATAGCTAACGCAACTTCTGGGGCACCACCTCCAGCAATGACAGCACTATAAAAACAGAAATAACAAGGAATATTTTTTATTAATTATTGTACGCGCATTTTTACAATAAATGAAACAGGTGATATTATTGTAATTAGCAATGACCTCTGCTTGAATTCCAATACAATACATACCGTTCTTTGACGAGACATCGTACTACACAAAGGGCATCATGAAGAGATCGATCAGCTTCGTTAAGGACAAGTTTATTACTACCACGAACCATTATTGAAACGGTACGACCAGGATTTGCAATTCCAGTAACCTTTAGAGTTTATATATTTCAATTTAAATAAATGTGTGAGCTTTTTTTTGTTTTATACAATGTCTGAATAAAACATATGCAATGTGCAATACATACATTGAATTAGTACTTATTGAATAATGATACATAGTTGATAATTGATGCAAGTTAATAGTAAATATATACTAACTTTAACGAGGCGACTTCCACTACAATTAATCTCTTCAACTAATTCTGCTGTAGCAAGGGTATCGGCTGTGAAATGGTCTAAACTTGCAATAGGACGGCAATTTAGAGTTTTACCTGTTAAAATGTTGCAGGAATTTTCATTAGTCAAAAACAAAATTCAAGTTTATATCTTGGTATCAAGTAATAAAGATGTAAAATACAGCATAAAGAAAAATTCAAACTTACACACAAATTCAATCTCCTCTCTCTCGACATCTTTCACAGTTAAAATCTTCAATTTTTCTAAGAAATGTAAGGCCAGATCACTGACAGCATCACTAGATAAGCAAAAATGATCACTCGTTTATTTTCCATTCACGAACAATATGATTGCATACATCATGATTCAAACAAGATAATGCGTGTTCAATATTATCCTTAGCGAAAAATGATTACCGGAGAATAGATTTTTGAATCAAGAGAACATTAGCGCCTGATGCCTTAATTTGTTTGACAATATTAAGTATATAATTTCTTTCTTCTCTAAGAACTCGGTCCATTTGTGCATAATCGGAGACAACCACATTCATATCCATCTACATAAAACAAGGAGGTTTATTTTATGTTATTCATACAATACTTTTATCCATTATCGTTTGTAAGTGCACAAATATATTATGAATTATACAAAAGATCGTCTTACATCTGTCTTAGGAGGAGAAATGCAAAACTGTATCAATCCAATTTTTGCCTTTTCCATTTTCTTGGGACCAGCTACAACTTTTTGTGTGAGCAGAAGACCATCAATGAGCTCAGTGTCTTCCACGGTACCACCCAAAACTGTTGTGACTCTGATATCCTACAAATATTAAATGTTACGAATTACAATTAGGTTAGATCTTTAGCTTTTTAATTTTTAAACATGCTGGAACATGGGACACATTTATTTCAAAATTGTTCCAAAATCTATCTGTAATACCAGCGTAAATACACATTCTACATTCTTTTATTTCAATAGTCAATAAATCTTGTTTTAAATAAGGGTCTCTGATGGAAAACATGAACTTGAATCGATTTAATCAAAAAAAAAAACAAACAAACAAAATACCCTAAGGTCGCAATTAGTGGATTCCTTGAGGTCCGTGATACGGAAAACAGCATTCACAGCGATAGGAGCTAAAAGACTCGATTGTTGAGACACAACTTTAGAATTGAGAGAAGTAGCAGCACATTTTGTAACAACACTTCTGTCCTCAATATTCAATGGAATGGAAAGCTAAAAACAATAAAATTTAATCAAGACGTTATCAATGCTGAAAATACTAGTTAAATTTTGAACGATAGAGAATTGAACCTTACGGAAATTAGTTAAAAAATTGTAAGAAAACGAAATACATAGAATTCATCTAGGGCTTACTTCATTCCTGAGAAATTCGATCGACTTTCTGGCAGCCGCACGGAATCCATCAGCAATAGCAGTAGGATGAAGACCTTTTGCTAAAAGTTTTTCAGCCGCTGTAAAAAAATCATGAAATTCATGAAAATTGAAAATGACCAAAGAAAATCATTTTGGCATTGAGAGCGATGTTATGCAGAAAATCTTTTAAAAACAATTAGATCGTATGAGTTATGAGTATTTATGCTTCTTACCCTCTAACAAACTACCAGCAAGAACGACAACAGAAGTTGTTCCATCACCAGCTTCAATATCTTGTGCCTTGGACAATTCTACCAACTATATATGAAGGTTTCCAATCACAGTACAGTTCATTAAATATTCCAAATAAATATTCCGCATGACAGACAATTTTATTTATTTGATTCAAACTGTTTACCATTTTTGCGGCAGGATGAATAACATTCATTTGTTTCAAAATGGTTGCACCGTCATTGGTAATTGTTACTTCTCCCTTACCATCTTGAATCTGCCAAAAAGAAGAAGGCGATTTTAATTATAACACATAACACAACAAAAATCAGAATCATTTTAATATGCTAGAGATGTCATTAGGTAGAAATTTAAATGTCATGAAATATGAAATGCATTACAACTGCATAAAAAAAGATTTCTCTCGCACAGTATTACATTTTTACTACAAGCATAACACGACTGTCTATAAGTAATAAGTAAAGCCAAATAAAATGTATACTTGACGAAAATTAAAGATTAGAGAAATGGAAATCTCAAAACACACAAGTGACAATTTTTATTACCATTTTATCCATTCCTCGAGGTCCCAAACTTGTTCGAATTGCATCGGCGATTGCTGCAACGTTATAATACATGTGATATTATAATATACTATTCGTTTACACACAGATACATACATGTTTCACACAAAATGACAAATCGTAAATGACGTCTTTACCAACATAAAATTGCAACCTCGAAAACTTTGCATAGTAAAATAAATATAGAAAAATGTTATTTTGGACATTATTGGCCTATAATTCAAATGTTTTGCTTAAATTATATGAAAATGAAACAATTAAAACCTTTTGCCGCAACCATGTTGCTTTGCCGGATATCAGTGGGCTTTTGTTTGTCTTTATAGACATTGTTACCAGAGCCCGTTGGACCACGAGCCTGAACTTTTGTATCTCCTCCAGCACGAACCATTTTCAGTTAAATGAGATGAGTCAAAAAATTAGGGAATTTTGATAAAATTTTAAACACGTGTATATGTATTCTAAAAATGAAACTACTTTTTATTCACTATAGTCTATAATACACACACACTTCTCATTTACTCAACCCACACAACATAGAGAGACACAGAATGTTCATGAAGAAAAACTCAAATGCAAGTATAAGTATGTATGTAAGTATGGGTGAATCATAGTATTGCTGCTTCTTGTGGCGGGTTAAAATCGTATTCAATAAAAAGACAAGACACAAAGGACCACATGAGGAGAATGAGGAAGAAATCGTTAATAGTAAAATGACGGTATTTTTTGTGTCATGACTAGTATTAATTATAATACTAATTAAAAACACCCTTTTGACATTTTAATTTTATTCTTTCATATCATCGTTGGATTATATTTCTTTTAAGGTGTTCAAAACGTCTATATTTTTCTGTAAAAGCAGGTCGTTTTAGTGTTTTAGTGCGGTATAAAGTATAAACAAGGGAAAAATTTATGAGAGAGAGAGCTCATGTTTTCGTGTCTTACGAATTTCGTTAGAGTAGTTTTCCCATTGAATATTTTACTTACTTTTACCTTTTACTTACTTTTTAAATACTGATGTAGCAAATACAAAATAAATATTAACAACAGAGTATAATTTGACACTCGGTTATCCTAAAGTGTAAACTTTTGCGACGTTAGGTATTTGTGTTTTTTTATCCTTCCAAACAAGACATCATAGTTTTTCGTGTGTATTCTTGTGATTCCTATTCCTATCTTCAACATAATATTTTTGTACTAAAAACTAAAATAAATAAAGTATGGAGGCTCTGTCCAGGGCTTTTTTCCGTCGAGAATTGGGTTTGATGCCCAATTATAAAAGTAAGTTAATTTGTCATGTTTAACATTGATGTATGCACGTACATATTAAACGTTAAGCATTTAAAATCACAACAATTTTATTCGTCTTGACTTTTGATTACTTTTGTGATTTTGTGGTTGATGTTAATGATTTGTTATCATCCATCAATCTACAATGTTCCGTTTGTCATTGCATTGATGTGATTTTTTCGGTGTTTTTACTTTTAGAACCCTTGCTGGACATTAAGAAATTAATACAAAAGTTGGAATGCCGTGAAGAGGATAAGTTTATAGTTGCTGAAAATGAAGAAAACTTAATGGTTCAGACACCAATTTTTGATATGAAATTTTGTCCTATACAATTTCATCCTCATTTATTAGCAGTCTCGGATGAACTTGGGTACATTTCAGTTGTCAACACAAAAGAAGGAGAAAGTGATCACGACAAAGTTGTTTTAAGTAAGTGATAAAGATTTATTGTTTGTGTAATACATATTAAGGGTCTCATTCAATGACGCATAATATGTATACAAGCATAATAATGTATGATGATTGACGTTAATGTTTAATGTGCATTGCCTTAATTGAAATTTCAACTAAAATTTTTTAGAACATCGATGTCATGAAAATGCATTATCTTCCTTGGACTGGTCAATGCACAAAGATGGATTGATTGCATCTTGTTCAGGGGACAGTACTGTAAAAGTATGGGAAATAAAAAATGACTTTGAGTCTCCTCGGACCCTTAAAGGGCATTCTCAAAGAGTCAAAGCAGTCAAGTTTCATCCTATTGACCCAGGTCAGTATTGCATGAAATATCAAGTGATTGAAAAATACGTAATACATTATAACATGAGTGTCCAGTATGTTAGTATGAAAGAAATCATTAAGAAGTTTTTACAATTTAATTGTTCTCATCAAAACTGTAATTATTTGTTATTGAATATCATATAGAATGCTTGGTAAGTTCCGGTCGAGACGGAAATATTCTATTTTGGGACTTGCGGAGTGGTGATAGTCCATGTAATATGATACGTAAAGCGCATGATATATTAAGTAAGCCAAATTTAATTTTTCATCCATTTTGTCTTTGTATTCTCTACTGCTTTTTTATTCATTTATCATGTTAAATGTAATGTTCTACATAATTATAGGGTGTATTAATATATGTTGGACTATAAAGAAAAGAGAAAAGAATGAATGTCAACTAACGGTTTTTTTTGAAATTTAAAGGTAGTACAAAAAGTAAAGAATTAACACCGACAACAGTAACAGATATCTTATACTATGAAGAACATACTGTGATCTCATGTGGGGCGAAAGACGGGTACATAAATTTCTGTTATTTCATACTATAATATTATCATTATCATAATATCCTATAAACATAAATTACGTAAACAAACGCGTAATCATATGATGAGTAATAATTTTTAAACGTCAGTTAAAACTTAAAACTAAAAGCCGTATTTACACTGTGATTTTTCAGAGTAATAAAATTTTGGGATACTCGAAAGCCCTACACTAACCTAAAAAAGATGATACCAGTTTCAACACTTGAATGGCCCAAGGAAAATGATTTCTTTATAGGCTATTCGTCCATGTGCCTGGATCAACAAAATAATCTTTATGCTAACTCCTGTAATGAAATATTCAAGTTTAATTTATCATCAAAGGTGGGGAGCAAAGAACCAGGTAAATAAAAGAACTTTGTGAATTATTTCCTCTTTCCGCTGAATATGAAAATATCATTTTATGTTGTAACACGAAATTTTGTACTATGAACTATTGATATGGGTTTTTAACGCGACAAAGGTGGTGTATTTATTTGTATGTGTTTGATAATGTACTGTTTTTTATATTGTCAATTTGCAGCGACCTTTCTGCCCCCGTACAAGTGTTCAAATAATTACTATGTTAAATTTGATGTTAGTCCCGATGGCCGATTTTTAGTTTCGGGCTCAGCCGATTTACCTGATGTGTATGTTTGGGATGTATATGATCCAACACCTGATCCATTCCTTTCCCTCAAATCAGATTCTGAAAGCACGGGAATTGCTGTGTTTAGTCCTCACGATCCATTAATGGTATAATAATTATTACTAGTAATAACGTGATAGTATACAAAATTTTTATCATCAAACATTGATCTATATGTATAGACGCCTAGTTGAAATAAAGCACCTAGATATAATTGAGTTCTGTGCTTTGTCTTTGGTTTATGATTAGATTGCCTGTGGTAGTGATGATGGACGAGTATTTATCTGGCGTTCAAAACGTGGAAATGAATCAGATTCGGAGCCGTCAGTCAACGGTGCGAGTACTAAATGGAATAAATTTTATGAGAGTCATTCAGCAAGTTCAAATCATTTTGATGATGATGGCGGGGGTGATAATAATAGTGATGATAGCGAAGAAACTTCAAGTATGGATCCTGCAAGTACAACTCGCTTAAATAAAAAGCAAGAAGAGGCTAATAAGCGGGAAGCTGAAATAGCAAGCTTGACCTCAAATCTCAAATTGAAGACTTTATACCCAAAAAATGGTTTATTTTTGACAAACTTACTGGAAAAGAACTGCCGCAATCATTTTAATAACCACAATAATAATGATGATACCAGTGACATGGACGGATCGCATACTGCTACTAATAGTAATAAGAAAGAATTTGACTTGGGTTCTCTTCTTAAAGATCTTCCAAACTTTGCCATCGATGGGAAGCATCCAAACATTCCAGAGTGTTCTCAAAGTAGTTATAAAAAGCCTTTAAATGGAACTGCAGGAAGAAAACCATGTTGGTTAGGAGAATTAAAACTGACTTTGAGCTCACCAAGTTCTCCCTCTAACATCCATAATAGTAATAATAATAATAATAACAGTGCTTCGTCTTCGCCTGTCAACGGAGTGTCAACTAGTAGACGTGGAAATAATAACTCTCGAATCACCATCTCAAACCCGTCTCCTGGACCTGGAAAAAGACTGTATTCTAAAGTTTCAACAGCAAAGGATACTCTACACCCCAATCAACAACGACCACCTAAGCGATTAAAATTGAAACTAAAAGCAAAGCCACCTCCTAACATCAATACCACTCCAAAAAGATCTCCCAAACCAAGAATAAATTCTGGAATTAGAAACAGTGGCCGTAGAAACTCTATAGAAGCTTCAGGAAGTTTAACGTCTCCCAACATAATGAAGTATTTTTCTGTACCTATTCAGCCAATTGCTTTCCACTTGCCGGCAGAATCATCCTAAGCACTATTTTTGTCTTATTTCCCAGGTAGTTAACTTTGAGACTTACAATCAGTTTTTTTTTCATTTCAGACTTTAGATGTATTATATTTTATGGTAGTTCTAATAATATTCTTAAACTATTAATATATAGTAAATAAATCTAATAAATACACTAAAAAAGTAAAAAAGTTGTAAACGGGCACAAAATAGCATACGAGGTCAAACGCAAACATCTCA